>CAAKHC010000190.1:3269-28417 GCA_901007825.1 Macroramphosus scolopax
CATGTGTGTGCGTGCCTGCGTGCGTGCGTGCGTGCCTGCGTGCGTGCGTGCGTGCGTGCGTGCCTGCCTGCGTGCGTGCGTGCGTGCGTGCGTGCGTGCGTGCGTGCGTGCGTGCGTGCCTGCCTGCGTGCGTGCGTGCGTGCGTGCGTGCGTGCGTGCAGGTTACAGGGCACAGGATCTGCCTTTAGGAATAAAGTAGGCACATTTTAACATGAATCCGCTCTCATGCATTATTAAAACGACACTAATTGCATGTGCATACGTTTAGGAGATGTTGTGTGCTAGTGTGCGAGTATGGATGCATATGTGTGCCATCCATATTATACTTATATACTCATTTCCTAAAGCCCAAATTGGGGCTTGCTGTATTACACCTTTGCCTCACTTTAACCTGTTAGAAGTTAATAATTTCACCAGACCAAAGCAACACACCACTGAGAACAGGTTCCCACCAGGCCGGCCCTCCGTTACCAGATGGCTCTGTGTCATTAGAACGTGCTCACAGTATAACATGTGGTCCTGTTCTGTACAGAACACAGGATGCTGCTATCCACAGTGGTTCAGGAGGAGCTAGGACTTAGCTCGTACGTAGCAACATTGCCCCTGTGTGGTGAAATGGAGAAAACATTCTCATGTAATCCTGAACTTGAGCTGAGAGGAGGATTGTTAAAGGATTGTTTTTGTAGACACTTCCAGCAGTTTACTGAAATTAATCACATTATTCTTAATGAACGGATTGTTTTGCTTGAATCATATCATCCACCTGGACAGACAATGATGTCAGCTGCATATTCCTGCAGCTTATTTATTATATCAGTTGGACTATTGTACACGTATTCACTGGTTCTTATTTCTTCTAAAAGCCTTTTACTGTGTGCACTATCCACTTTGCTGTTGTAATGCTATAAATGGGACGAATAAAAATTATCTTATCTTATCTTATCTTACATTCAGCATTGTATTGCAATGAACGCATCCCAGTACATTAAACAGATTTTTGAAATATAACTTCTGCTGTTTTTCTTATTTTACAAACTTGACACCTCCATCAGTTAGTTGGATCGAGGCCTTTCAGTGACATTCTGTATGAACCAGAATCATCGGTTGTGTTGTTGATTTTTGGTGAACCTCCTTTACGAATACTTTGAAATTGTATAGTTGTTTGTCTTTGGACACACGAGAGACTCTGGAGGATAGTTTTAAAATGATTTATTGTCCAGACTTGACTTTAATGGGGGTCCAAGATGAGGGATGGCGAACACTTACACAATGCAGAGCCGCTGCGAGGTCCTGGTTGGCCCACAAATCTGCCCGTTAGTCTGGTGCTGGAAACCGGAGGAGGGACTGGAGGTGCCAAACAATGTTTCAGAAAAAATGTTCCGTACCTGGAAAGCAGAGGGAGAATTCTGGAGAGGGAGTAAAGGGAAAGCTGGACATAAACAGAGAGAATGCTACCTTCAGTTGGGGGGAGATCCATGAAATAATCAACACCTTTATGGGACAAATGGCGGTCGTGAATTGGCAACGGGCATAGCAGGCAAGTAAGAGTCGGAGTTGCTGCAGGCACGGAGCCAACAACAAAGATCTTGGTGTCGATGGACATGGAGGGCCTGAGAAGGTCCAGGGTCCAACGGAAACCAGGATGAGCGGGTTAGCTGGGACAGGTACCCCTGGGGGAGCACTCGGCATCTGACTTGAACTGGCACAAATAAACAGTTAGGTAACCGGTTACCTGGGTTGGGAAGAGTTCAATCTCCCAAGAGAGTTGACCCCACACAGGATGGTCTCAGGATCAGCGCAGACCTTGCCAGGTTTGGACCTGATGAGAGGGGGCATCGGGCTTCACGTTTCCGGAACCTGGGCAATAGGAAACAATAAATTTAAACCAAGTAACAGTCCTGATTTAACCTGGTGAGAGTTGAGCAGCCAAACTCGAAAAACTTTTCAGGTCCTGCTGAAGGAAGTGGAGGCACCACTGCCAGAAGCTCCCTGTTGCCCACATCATTATTCCTTCAGCCGGGGCGAGACATAAAGAGAAGCAGGCGCATGGGTGAAACTTTTGATCTTGCGGTGAAAACTACCCCCACACCTAAATCTGAGTCTTCCAAATGCAGAATTAACTGCCCGGAAGGATTTGGGTGAGCAAGTACAGGAGCAGAGGAGAAGAGTTGTTTGAGGTGGGAGAAGCCACGTTGGCTCCAGCTGAAGGGAGTGGCTGAAGATGTGAAACTTGTGAGGCTGAATTCTCTAATTAACCGGCAGAGGAAGTTTGCAAATCCATTGCAACTTTCTGCTTTGCTCTTTCTCCTGAGAAAAAAAAAAATACTTGGCTTTTTTAGCTGCAAAATGCTCCACAGTGTTAACATGAGGTTATTTTATATATATATATTTTTGTGCTAGAAACAACAATCATCTGTGTCGGGAAACAATGTTGATGATAAGAAGTGGAGACTGCATAAAACACAATAAAGCAGTAGGCTTTGAAATCAAATCAATGAGCTTATAAGATGCTATAATACTCTAAAGAGCTTTATGTGTCAGACACAGTAAGTGTAGCCACTAAAGACATCTTATCAGCTCTGATAAAGCAGGAACTAACAGTCCACCTCACCTTTCACCTTCCACATACACCACATCGCCAGATGATTAAACTGATTGATCATAGTGTACTGGACATACTGGAATTGTGAAATCATATATCATGACTGCAGCAATTTTCTTTTATTATTTGCACTTTGAAAGCTCTCTAGCTCCTCTGAAAGAGATCTAGAGCGGAACTCTTTAAGTCGGCGTTGATGTCTGAGATAAAAGAAAGTGCTTTTAGATTGCAAATCCGAAATCCATTTGACATTCATTAATAATTAATGTTAACTGTAGCCTTGACCCTCACCAACCGGCCACTTTGGAACACACAAACACCGGCATGTATACATGCACAAACATTCTTTAATTTCTGATTGAGGCCCAGATGTCCTATTTATGATTCCAACAGGCTGAACTCACAGAAAATATTTTCCATACATTAAGGACGGAACTTCAGTCTAATGAGTTCTGCTGGGGAGTTGCATTCGCATCAACAAATTTTCTACCCTTGAGCTCAAAAACATTCTCTGACAAGCATCCGGAGACGGATCTTTCTGCTGCAAGCCCAAACACACTTATAGCTGAACCTGTAAGCAGGCAGCTGAAGTAAACAGCACTCGTCCCCATCGATGCTTCACTCCATCCTCCGTTCATCCCAGCACTTTGGAACCAGTAATTGCTGAGGTCAGCCAGTTCGGAGGAACCTGGGATTGCAGTAGACTTTTGAAGTGCATCCAAGTCAGTGTGCACACACTTAATACACACACTAATGCGGGCAGTATATAGGTCTTTGTACAATGCCAGTCTATTGATACTAAAGTGTGCTCTCAATATACCTGAACTTGAACACACACACTCTGCCCTGAGTGATATCAGGCGGACCCTGTCCTTTGGTCCATACTCACAAACACATGCCCCCACCCTGTATATAAAGGCTCGGGCTTATCTGTTAGTGTGACATACATGCGAATTGACTGTCCAGTACCTTGACTATCACCTGTCAAACATGCCGGCAGACTACAATGGACGTTGGGAGATGGTGAGCAATGACAACTTCGAGGAGCTCATGAAGGCCCTCGGTAAGTTACCCACCAACTGCTTGCTTTTATTATTGCAAAACTCAAATAAGTTAAATGACAGTGATTGCAAAGAAGGGTGGATCGCGACGTGTAACTCTCATTAAAAACACGGATCAATTTGAGGGCAACAATTAGGGATGCAGCCAAGAGAGGAGGGAGAGCCGAGCAGGAATGAGAGAAGAGCTTGTGTGTGACAGAAAGGCTGCCAGAGAACGCAGCAGCGTGAGGGAGAGAGAGGGAGGAAAGGGAGGAATGCTACTGCTTCATTTCCTCATTGAGCTCCTGTCAAGCTAAGTTAACATCCACTCTGAGAGCGGTTGCCGTCTGTTACCACGCCAAATAAATATTGATTCACTCCTTTCTGTGTTTTCATCATCCTAATCCCAGAGAAGGAAGACAGATTCCGACCCTGGATCAGGCGGCAGGCCAGCTCATCATTTCACTAGAAAAAAAAGAAATAGCTTCTTTTTGTACGTCACTGATCAGGCCCAGAGACACTTTTCATTATTCACGACTCAATCTGAGATTCATTAAACAAGCTGGTGGACTGAGCTCACACAAATCTACGAGATCCTGAATACCTCGTTTCTACGCAGCACCTCATTTCCATTGAGCAGATGGGAAAATGACATCCTGGAAATGGGTCAAAAATATCATTTAGATGGGTAAGAGTGATGGAGAGGAATTGAATCCTTACTTCATGGCAAATGGGAAATGAATATATCAACATGGTCAGGGTGGGTGGTTCTCTTCCTTGTGGCCCAGTGCTGAGCGGGGCGGAGAAACTCATTTAAGCCCATTCTGACTCACAGCAAGGTCGTTTTTAAAGGGTAAATGAAACTGTCAAAAGACCAGTGGGAGAGGAATCATAATAAGTGGCCTGTGGTGTCATGTGTGTGGATGTGTGTTTTTCGGAGTCTGTGCACATCAGGATTAAGTGAAGTTGTAAAAAAGTCAAAACTAGGATGAGAAAAAGTGTTTTGCATCTCTGGCCAATAGCCTGGACTACAGACAAATGCTAACGCCGACATTCAATCCATGTGTGCTTGCAGATATCGACTTTGCCACCAGAAAGATTGCCTCCCACCTGCATCAGACGAAAGTAATCGTCCAGAATGGGGACAAGTTTGAAACAAAGACACTGAGCACCTTCAGAAACTATGAGGTCAACTTCACCATTGGGGAGGAGTTCGAGGAGCACACAAAGGGCCTTGACAACAGGAAGGTCAAGGTGGGACTGTTGTATGGATTGATACAGATAACAACAAATGTCTGGCATAAATGTGAACCGTTTCTTATTTGGCCTTGAATGAGGGTATTGACTAAGCCAAAGGTTCACCTTCTAAGGCCCAAATCTGCCTGGCTCATTACACTACACTTAAACTGTGTAACTGATCTGTCTCCTTATTTGAGTTCCTACTGTATCGATAGCAACTGTCTGCAATACTAATGCATGTTTGTGTGTTAACATGAATCCTTAGACACTGGTTACCTGGGATGGGGACAAGCTGGTGTGTGTTCAGAAGGGGGAAAAAGAAAATCGTGGCTGGACACATTGGATTGAAGGAGACATGCTACATCTGGTGAGAGACGGAGAGAGTAGGAGGGTGGCACACATTTTTCACACAGAAGATCAGATGTTGCTGTGTTATCTTTCATCTGTAAAGCAAATTCAACCACATAGCCAGCAAAAAAGACTTTTTTTTATGAGCAAGAACAATCAAACAGCAATCTAAGGTTTATAGATATAAGCCATAATAAGATTATGTAAGAGAGATGTAAGATGCGTCGAGTTGGACTGCTGGTCTAAAGGTCTGTGTCTTGTCTTTCAGGAAATCACTGTGGTGGACAAAGTCTGCAAACAAGTTTTTAAGAAGGCCCAATAAAATGAGAACCAACTTAATCTGCACATAACTGACTGTCTTCTGTTGCATGATGATTTCTATTTATACTGTAATTGTGAAGACCTGAAATAAATTAATATAACACCAGTAATCTTCTTCTGTATTATATTATCTATCTATAGTCATGACCATGCTCCCTAAATCAGCTGTAGTCCTTCTGTATTAACCTATGAGCATAAAGAGAATATAAACACAATACATTAAAATTAAAACATGTATTTGAGTGTGTGAACAGAAAGGCAGCGAGGATGCACTACAAAAAGTGGTCAAAAAGTATCCTATTTAACTGCAATTCTTTGACATATTTTCAAGGCACAAGTGTTTAGTTTATCTCGTGATCACAGTTTTAAATTTGCTTTAGTGATATGCAGCGATTAAAACTGAAAAAAGTAAAAGTGTCGTGTTGCTTGTACTCAGCCTGTATTTTTTGCAGTGTGTAAAAACGCTCTCAGGTACAACGTGTCCCCGAAGGAAGCTCTGTCGGATCCACGTCGACGAAAGAACACGCGTCAAGTCTGATAACCGGCGAAAGGGTAAACGGAAATTGGGTGTGTCGTCAAAATAAACGTTACTCGTTTACCGGCTTTAAATGAAAATTAAGTTATTAAAATAAAAACGAAGACATATCAGCTAAATCATTAACTTAAAGCTTTGGGAGAGAACTATTGAATTTAATTACTAAACATAAATATTAGTAATGCGTAATGTACTTTAGCAACAACAGTGACAGCAGCATTACTGGGACTTACTGTCACAGAGTATAAGCCCTTTTCTTTTATCTTTGTAAAAGTTGTTGGTTATTAGTGCTGGATGCCTGCCAGTAACTTACTGCGTTAACCACATTGCCAATAAAAGGTGACTTTATTACACCACTCTTGCGCCACTCTCACCAATCTTTTCTCATGTTTTACTGTATTTTCTTAGCGTTTTTATTGCTTTGAGATTTATTGTGAAATACCGGAAGTAGTTTTATTTTTTTCACTCGGTGAAAGATTTTGTTTCGGAAGAGATCGGCACAGAGGAGCACGACGAGGGCAGCAGGGACGCCGGTCGCTTCACTTCGTACCACCGCGGAGACATACGGACGTGGAAACATGGTAAACTGATCCAACAAGCAACATATCAAATCAACACGCTTGTTTTCTTGTTCGCTTGGTAACTTAAACAACACGTCAAGTTACTTTCAGCAAGCATCTACAACTAACTTACAGGTTTTACCACTTACATGATGTGTGTATAGTGACAAACTTTTTAGATTGTTTTATGGAGACCTCTGTTTTCATATATTCATCATAATACAAGTTGATAAATGAAAGTGTTTGAATGGATTTACACACATGAAAAGACCAGTCACTCTGGAGCAGGCATGCATATAAAATGCGGAATGGGAAGCAGCAGACACACCCCCTTTACTCTGTCCACATAACCTGTTTGAGTTGAGCTGCATGTTAATTGACCTGCCTTGAACAGTCATTCTGAATCAATCCAAAACCTGCATGATGGAATGTAATACTGCGACACTGAGTGATATGATCCCTTGGTTTAAAGCAAGTTGTTGAGTTACAGGGTCAGATTCTTCCTCTATGATCATACACACAATCCTTTCTTTTCCTCTTCCATAGCCTCTGCGATTGGACATCAAACGCAAGCTGACCTCTCGGTCCGACCGGGTTAAGAGTGTGGATCTGCATCCCACTGAGCCATGGATGCTGGTGAGCCTGTACAGCGGCAGTGTGGTGGTCTGGAACCACGAGACACAGGTCAGCCACAATGATCTAATCAATTGTTCTAATCTTGTTCTATCACTCATCAATCGCTTCATTACTCACTCCGCCAGAGACTCATTCAACTTTCTTTTACCTCATCCCTGCTTTTTAACGTATCTGATGGAACAACAGTCTGTAGGATGGTAACAATTGTGTTTGAATTCTGTGTGTGTAGATGATGGTGAAAATGTTTGAGGTGTGTGATCTCCCCGTCAGAGTGGCCAAGTTTGTCGCCCGGAAACACTGGGTGATTGCTGGAGCAGTAAGTATTGTAACTTAACTAGAGACTGTTATTATGTCAACGGGTAAGCAAACTAGGAACTTGGAGACTAGGAGACAACGAAAGAAAGCAAATGGTTTAAATAAACTATACATAGGCCTTTAATGAATATATAATAGTCTTATCAGTGTTGAAAGACAGTTAATATCATTTGCTTTACCTTTGCCTGATATATGCGTACATTGTGTTTTGTTTAGCGCCAAATACAATCAATGTGTTTTTGCCTCCCAAGGATAACATGCAGATCTGTGTGTTCAACTACAACACTCTGGAGAGGGTTCATGCATTTGAGGCTCACTGTGACTACATCCGCTGTATCGCCGTCCACCCGACTCAGCCCTTCATCCTCACCAGCAGCGGTATGACAGAACCACAGTCAACCAAACAATATCTATCAATAACATTTATCAGGAACAATACCGACAAATATCAACATTAAAAACTATTTTCCTCCTTCTTTCACAGATGACATGTTGATCAAACTGTGGGACTGGGAGAGAAAGTGGATGTGTAGTCAAGTGTTCGACGGACACACTCACTACGTCATGCACATTGTCATCAACCCCAAAGACAACAACCAGTTTGCCAGTGCCTCCCTTGACAGGACCATTAAGGTACACTTACACGCCCATGCACACAAATACACACAAATATTTGAGAGCTTAACAGATGTTTGCTTCGGGGCACAAACAGGACGGAGATGCTGTTATTCCTGTTTAAACAAGTTATGATCCAATTAAAGCGAAAATGACAACAGGGAGCTAACTTCTGCGAAACTGAGGCTTCAATTTCTTATCCTATTCAGTTACCACATAATGATACGCAAATATAACGTTCCATCAATCATCCTGTAAGTGATAAAGTGAATCCTCTGTTTGACACGCCCTCCTAATCAGCATGTTTCTACTCTGCCTGTTGAAGGTGTGGCAGCTGGGCTCTAAGACTCCCAACTTCACTCTGGAGGGCCATGAAAAGGGAGTGAACTGTATTGACTACTACAGCGGAGGAGACAAGCCCTACCTCATATCAGGGGCAGATGACCACCTGGTCAAAATCTGGGATTATCAGGTAGACTAGTGGACTGAGGGCCTTCTAATATTCTGACACTCTCATGCACATGTTTCATGTTACCATACATTCCTTGCGTTAAGTAAACTGGGTGTTTATTTTATCTTCATAAAAGACCTTTTCAAAAGGAGAAGAGATAAATGTATTCAAGCTTTTAATTACGAGATGAGATCTGTGAAACATTCAGTATAGCTCTAAATACATACAATTACATATACTTTTCTATAGTATTTAATGACCTGTTATGATGAGTGTGTCTGTCGTCTGTGTTCTTCTAGAACAAGACGTGTGTTCAGACCCTGCAAGGTCACGCCCAGAACGTGACCTGCGTCAGCTTCCACCCCGAGCTGCCAATCCTCCTCACAGGCTCCGAGGACGGTCAGTGTTTTAGTCAAACATCTCAAACTACACACAGACGCCCATCACATCTACTATCTGTCAGTCGGTACAACATTTTGTTCTCAGTTTGACCTCTTCTTCATTTTCCTCAGGCACTGTTCGAGTGTGGCACTCCAACACCTATCGACTGGAGAACACACTCAACTACGGCATGGAGAGGGTGTGGTGTATCTGCGGCCAGACGGGCTCTAATAGTGTGGCTTTGGGCTATGACGAAGGAAGCATCATCATCAAGGTATATACAGTATATGTACAAACACCTGTTACAATATTACATTTTAGGTATTAAGTGAGGCAGGGAACCACTGACTTAGCAAACAATGTCTGTGACTCAAATGTTGACATTGAATTTTAAACTGCAATTGTAACATCAGGTTGTTGAATTTCTCAAATATTCAAAGAAACTAGAGAAGATCAGTCGTTCATCCTCCTACAGCAGATAGGCTGTGACTTGTTGTATATTATGTAATAGATACAATTGTGTAAGAGGATGATGCAGTTGTTGAGCTGTGATCTTTATATGCTCTCTCTCTGCTCCCTCTCTGTGTCAGCTGGGAAGGGACGAGCCGGCCATGTCGATGGACTCCAGTGGGAAGGTCATGTGGGCTCGCCACTCTGAGGTGCAGCTGGCCCACCTGAAGACCATGGGAGATGCAGAGATCAAGGATGGAGAGAAGCTGTTGCTCGGTGTGAAAGACATGGGCAGCTGTGAGATTTATCCCCAGACCATGCAGCACAGCCCCAATGGGAGGTGAGAGGCTTGACTGTGGGTGGAAGAAATGTAAATGTGTAAATAAACCAGAGGACGTACTTCTGAAATCTAAGCCTGCAAGGATGCATGACTGAATAGCTGCATACTGACTCTGTAGGTGATCAGATATTTATATCTCGATATATGTGCGTTTTGTATCTCGTATCTGCAGGTTTGTTGTGGTGTGTGGAGATGGCGAGTATATCATCTACACTGCAATGGCCCTGAGGAACAAGAGCTTTGGTTCAGCTCAAGAGTTTGTCTGGGCTCATGACTCCTCACAGTAAATCTTATTTCCTATTTGTCTTCACCAGTCAGCACTATACCACATGACACACAGTGTGTACCAAAGTGGAGCAAACATCTGTACATCATTTCTACAGGTACGCTATAAGGGAAGGAAACCATGTTGTGAAAATCTTTAAAAGCTTTAAAGAGAAGAAGACTTTCAAACCTGACTTTGGGGCTGAAGGTGAGCTTCATTTCATATTTTAACTCGTGTCCAGTATAATGTGAAGTACTCAGGATTTCTTTGTAACACAGGTATCTTTGGTGGCTTCTTACTGGGAGTGAGGTCAAACAGTGGCCTTGCCTTCTTCGACTGGGAGGAAACCAAACTGATCCGTCGTATCGAGATTCAACCAAAACACGTGAGTCATCCTTCAGTCATGAATGTTATTGTTTCCTTATACGCTGTTGCTCGGGGCCTATTATGCACTCTTGTTTTACTCTCTGTAGATCTTCTGGTCTGACTCTGGGGAGCTGGTGTGCATCGCAACAGACGAGTCTTTCTTTGTGTTGCGTTATCGGCCAGAGAGAGTGGCAGCAGCTCAGGAGTCCAAAGAAGACATGATGGAAGATGGGATCGAGGACGCCTTCGAGGTCAGCGATCAACACAAGTGTATATCTGGCTGAATGGTGGAGTGATTTCTCACTATTTCTGTTAAATGCTACGATATTGACCAGGTGCTGCGTGAGGTCCAGGATGTTGTGAAGACCGGCGTTTGGGTGGGAGACTGCTTCATCTACACAAACTCTGTTAACAGACTAAACTACTTTGTTGGAGGAGAGATTATCGTCATTTCTCACATGGACAGGTACACTGCATGTATACGTTTAACCTTTCTAAGATGTATCAACACCCCATCTTCATGTGTCAAGTATGGCAGCGGTTAAAAATAAATGTGTCATCTCTCTGTATGTCGGCGAAACATCTGCTCCATCAGCTATTTCTATTGCTTTTACTTCATTTGTTGTCTGCTCTGTTTTCTTCCTTCTACTTTCCCACTAAAGCTGAAACTTAAAACGTTGAAGTCATACAGAAGTACCTGTTTGACTTCCGAAGGTTTTTTCCCTCTGCTGCAGGACCATGTATCTATTGGGCTACATCCCTAAAGATGACCGCGTCTATCTCGGAGACAAGGAGCTGAACGTCATCAGCTTCTCCCTGCTGCTCTCCGTGCTGGAGTACCAAACAGCTGTCATGAGGAGGGACTTCAGCACGGCTGACAAGGTTCTACCCACAATCCCCAAGGCTCAGAGGACAAGGGTGGCCAACTTCTTGGAGAAACAGGTACAGTATGTCTGTCCTTCTGCGTTTGCCCTTCGAAGACCATGTCCATCTTTGTGTTTATCTTTCTGCTTGAACTAACAATGAGTTAGCAATGAGAATGTCAGAAACTCAGGTGGAATGGAGCAGACTTCATGTGATGTATATTCATCAGTGCAATGGTGCAGAGATTTACATATTCATACATGGAAGTTGCCTACATCTTTATTCCTCTACTGTTGGACTCTGTGCTTCGATATAACAATGTGTTTGTTTCTATTGTGCAGGGCTTCAGGCAGCAGGCCCTGGCTGTGTCCACTGACCCAGAGCACAGGTTTGAACTGGCTGTGCAGCTTGGAGAGCTGAAGACCGCCTACCAGCTGGCCTTGGAGGCAGAGGTCAGAACCTTACACTGTATAGATCTGCACCCCTCTACTTTCTCCTATTGTACATATTTGAAGCCAAAATATCCAGCATGCCTGCTCGGCCATATTGATCTGCTCACATCATTGGAACAAGTAGTAATCAGGGAACGGAGCTGCGGTATCAAGGTCCCACCTATCTCAATCATGAGCGATCTGTTTACTGCGGAACATCTGATTTTTGCAACTTAAAACAGACATGGTGGGGGAAAAGTTAACGTTACATCCCCGGTCAACCTTCTTACGTACGATTCCACAATAGGAATCTGTAAATTCCTCAGTGAAAACTGTTGTCAACATAACGCCACTTCAGCTTTTATCTGATCCAATAACTAATTTAAACCGGGATTATCAGGAAGAAAATTAACAATTCAAAATACATCAGTGTAATAAGAACAACTTAAAACAACCATCTTTGTTAATGTATATCAAATTACAGATTTGATGTGTTTTTGATTAATCGGACTGTTTTGTTTGGCCCCTATTCCCATCCGCTAACATGGAGGGAGCTGGATTTATGACCTATGCAGCAACCAAATACCAGGTGGCGATCGAGATAGTTTGGCATTACGTTTTGGATGCTGTCATGGTCTCTATCTCTTTATAAATATCTATGGTCAGACCAGGAAATTCAATAAGATTACAAGTCTACAGCTATGCTACAACAGCTATTCTACAACAGCTATGCTAAAGCAGCTATGCTACAGTAGCCATGCTAATTGCTAATGCAGCCATGCTAATGCAGCCATGCTAATTGTTAATGCAGCCATGCTAATAACACAGCCATGCTAATCCAGCCCACGTAGGAATAGGCCTTTGAACTGCAGTAAATGTTAATGATAGCAACACCGAACGCTCATAAGTAAAATCCTGATATTATTCAGGTTAATGTTTACCATTTTATCAATAAATTAATATTATAATACATATTCCATTCACATATTAATGCTGTATGTAAATGTAAGAGAGGGGATTATGCTGCATATTTTACTGCAACACTTATCAGTCAGTGAAATAAACAGGTTCATATTTGAAGAATTCTTTTATGTTTTCACTTACAGGGTGAGTCACGACCCTGGCATCCGTTATTTAGTGACACAGTGTACAGTCACACAGTGTATTCCCTGTGTGATAATCCTCTTTTCTGTCTCTTTGGCACCCTGGCATGTGGGGTTCCAGTCAGAGCACAAATGGAAGCAGTTGGCAGAGCTCGCTACTACAAAGGGCCAGTTTAACTTGGCTCAGGAGTGTCTGCACCATGCTCAGGATTATGGGGCATTATTGCTGCTGGCCACTTCCTCAGGCAACGCAGCCATGGTGGGCAAACTGGCTGAAGGGGCAGAGAAGGATGACAAGACCAATGTGGCCTTCCTCACCTACTTCCTACAGGGAAAGTGAGTGTCTGATGAGAGGAGGGACTTTGCTTTGCCTTACTTTGTCATCACAATGCTTTTCCTATGTTTGCCCAGATTGGAGAAATGTCTGGAACTTCTAATCAAAACAGATCGCTTGCCAGAGGCTGCATTCCTGGCAAGAACCTATCTACCCAGCCATGTGTCAAGGTAAAGTTGTTTGTGTGGAAGCTTGTGCAGCTCAAGCCTGAGTGCCCGACTAGTGTACTGGCTATGCATACATTAATCTAACATCTGTCTGTGTCCTGCACAACATTTGCATCCACCATTTGGCTGGCAAATCTGTAATCAACATCCTCATATTTTTCCCAGAGTATTAAAGCCTTTTATTGTCCTAATTAAAGTTTGTCACACACACAAACAGACACAAGTGAAAACATAAGGTCTTTGATGGAGGTAATCAGTGGGAAAAATAATTCCTGATGATCAGAAGACACTGCTGGACTATTTCTAAATGTGTGTGAATATTATGCATCACTATTGAACAGTCTACCATTCCCTTCCTCCAGGGTGGTCAAGCTATGGAAGGAGGGTCTGTCCAAGGTCAACAGGAAGGCAGCAGATGCTCTAGCTGACCCCACCCAGTACGCCAATCTGTTCCCTGGCCTGCAGGAAAACCTGCTGGCTGAACAGTACCTGAAGGAGAGTGATGTCAGGGTCAGACCAGCTGCAGAGTACCCTCTCATCGTGGTCAGTGAAAAAATCTGAACTGAATTAGAAAAGTTAAATCGATGGAGAAATGCTTTGGTACAAATATATGAAGAGAATTACATTAATTACTGCCTGAGTTAGGGTTGTTGAATGCGGTTCATATGTTGAGCACCGATCAAAGTCACTACATCTAATCTACATCTAATTCTTCTTTTTTACAGGCAAACGAGGACCGCAGAGTCCTCGATGAATCCGCAGGTTTCGTGCCAAAAGGAGGGATTGCTGAGCCAGAGGTGGGGATCATAATCTGCTCCTCTTTATGTAAATGATTACAGCCAACAGAGTTAAATAAGAGTTAAAAATAGTTCCACCTCAGCTCTTCATTATTTAATACTTTTTCAGCAAAGTTTGCAAATGTATGGACGTTTTGCCTCACCACTCACACACACGTTTATGATTAAGGCATCAACAACAAAAAAAACATGATTAAACATTCCAACTGACAGCTGTTGTCAGTACTGCCTTCACGCCAAATATACATACAGAGGAGGTCTATGCCACACTCTATGAATTCATGGGGACCCAACAAGTCCCCTTGTTGGCCTCAACTTGTTAGATAAAGCCAAGTCATTTACTGTGCTTTAATAGTGGCTTGGCTCAATCTGCTTCAAACATAATTCTGCTTGTTCGATGTACAGGAAGTGGCAGGTGAAGCCGTCATTGTAGCAGCCGTAACAGACGCTGCACCAGTGGAAGCAGCAGCAGCAGCAGTAGTGGAAGAGCCCAACCCACAAGAGCAAGAGTGTACTGATGCTCTTTCAACAACAGAAGAGTCCGTCACAACAGCAGCATTCCATCAGTCAATCACCAAAACAGAACATGTTGACCCAAAACCAGCACAATCGTCTTCTGTGGTGGATGCATCTGAATCAGTTGTGGAGGTTGAGACTGTAGTGTCTGTCAAGGATGAAGGTTTGCAGAAGCCTATCATAGACATTCCCCCGAAAGAGCCAGAGATGGTGCAGTCCAGACCTGTGGAGGATATCAGATCTGCAGTAAATGATACCCTGCCTGCTGACTGTGGTCCTGAAACTTCAAGTACTGAGACAAAGTCAGAAACCATCATGGCCACTAAAGAAGGCCGAAGTGAGGCAGAGGCAACAACAACTGTGGCAACCAAGGATTCCCAAACACTTGTTACCACTGTAATTACATCAGAGGAACCCTGCTCAGATAGCATAGCTGCAGAAGCACCAGGTGCTGAAGAAGCACCAGGAGCTGCAGAAGCACCTGTTGCTGCAGAGGCAACAGCAACTGTAGCAACAGAGGATTCCCGAATAGTTAATACCAATGTACTAGAATCCGAGGAACTCAGCTCAGATATCATCGCGGCAGAGGCACCAGGTGAGACAGATGCAACAGCAACTCTAGCAGCAGAGGATTCCCAAACAGTTGGTCCCACTGTGTTGGCATCAGAACAACCGAGTCCAGATATCATAGCTACAGAAGCACCAGGTGAGGCAGAGACAACAGAAAAGTTAGCAGTTGACACCAATGTAATGGCATCAGAAGAACCCTGCTCCGATATCATAGCTGCAGAAGCAGAAGGTGAGGCAGTGGCAACAGATTTTGTAGCATCAAAGGATTCCCAAATAGTTGATATCAATGTAATGGCATCCAAGGAACTCAGCTCAGATATCATCGTTGCAGAGTTACCAGGTGACACAAAGGCAACAGAAAAGGTGGAAGTCGATACCGATGTAATGGCATCAGAAGAAACAGGCTCAGATATCATAGCTGCAGAAGCAGAAGGTGAGGCAGAGGCAACAGATTTTGTAGCAACTGAGGATTCCCAAATAGTTGATATCAATGTAATGGCATCAAAAGAAACTGAGGGAGTGCCTGCTGATGAAGAGCTAGACACAGATATCATCTCTTCAGAAGTACCAAGTATCATAGCCACAGCTGCTGCAGCTGCTGTCAATAAAGAACAAGATATAGCAACATCGCCTGTGCCTGTGGACGAGCTCATCTCCTTTGAAGACAGAGACACTCCATCCCTTGATGTGCTTGTCCCAGTCCAGACTTTCTCAGATTCGGCCTTTAATCTGCTGCTTGATCCACTGTCAGATGCAATGCCAGTATTAAAGCCAGTCATAACACAAGACCCAGAACAAACCTCAGCACTCGCAGTAAATCCAGAGGTCTGCTTGGAACCCGCTGTGCCTCTACAGGCTAAGCCAGAGGTTTTATCCCCAGCAGCAGCTCCTGCAGAGGGTGATGTAGCTGAGGGGGGAGTCACTGAGGGAGTCGAGGAACCAGCAGAGCAACCAGCAGAGGAACCAGCAGAGGACCTCGAGGCAGAGATGAATGATGTAAGGATTTTTACACCTACGATCCAAGATGATACATTTTGGGAAATACAATGAAATGATTTTATGTATGTTTGTGACCATCAATGAAAATCACAACCACCCTCTGATATTTTTCACCTGCAGTTCCTGGGTGACCTGGATCTGGACAATTTTGACCTGGAAAACATTGACACCACAGATGTCAACCTGGAGGAGGATTTATTGAATTATTAAAGGGAGAAACCTTTAATGAGGCTCACTGTCAAAATATTCCAGCCGTGACCAAAACGCACAAAGGGCTTAGTCAACCATAATGAACGGTAATCTGATTACAAAGCCCAGATAAGCTTCTCAAGCTGCCATTTGCTTACTCTCTTTAATAGTCAGGATTTTACTTGAAAGTCTTGAATATAGAAGATTAGTGTTAGATGGGTAAATGACATTATACCTCCAAAAGTTTAACCTCAGTCGGAGCCACGACACCTCAGAGGCTTCGGACTGACTGTCAAACCTAACGAGACCACAATGAACAATGAAATGTGGCGAAAGGTTAATGAAATATCCCTTTAATTAATGTGTTTGGAAATACGGGCAGCCCATTGAGGCCTTTTAATATGTGAATCTGGGCTATACAGCCAGAGTTGTCTTAACCTTGCGGTCATTAAAATTGTTTCAGCCCGGGTTGTTCAGTATCAGTAGCATGTTTCATCAATGCACTGACAATGAGACATTTAGGGTTTAGTGTTTTTCACTTCAGTAAATGCAATATACAACATTATGAAAACTCTAACAGTATCACCACTGTGGATCAGGGTGTTAGCAAGGCAAATCCTTCCTGTCTTAATATTTTCATAAATGTATTTCTCATTAAATTGCTTTATTTTAAATTGAGGCAGTATTTCTAATTTTCTATGCAAATGTTTGCCTTCAAAATCCCTTGTTTCCTATATAGTATGTATTTTGAACTGACACATTATCTCTCACTTTGGTTATATTCTAGTTTGCTGTTACCTCTGAAAGCTAGAGCTTTCACATTAAATGCTTCTTAGTTTAACAACTAAACAAAGGGGCAAAATTGTAAAGTAGAGATGGTATTTTAACCCAGACTTCAAAACGTTGAGAATAAGCTGACGTCAATAAAGTTCTTAATTTTAGCTCAGTCTCATGTTATTATACTCAACATCACATCACACAAGTAGAAAGACCTTTTTATTGTTTTATGTACATCATTAATTGACACAAAAGGTTCCAGCTCCAAACATAATACACAATTTCTCTCCTCACAATAGGCTTTAAAGCAAATTCTTCAAATAGACTGAAGTGTATGGCTGTCTTTGACCCTGGTTTTAACATGTGTCCTGGTTGATCCGATCACAAGTGGGCAGTACTTGAGTTCACACCAGAAAGCGACTTCAGCGCTCTGCATGAAAATAAATCTGTAAATTATTTCCGTTAGCAAAGACCAATCTTGCAGCAGTCTGACATTAGTAGTAGAAATACTCCGTGGCTAGCTGCAGTGAGTATGTATTTCCGACACAGAAGACGTCCTTCAAGGTGGTGGTGGTCCTTCACACTGCTACAAGAATGTGTCCACTTGTTGCCCAGAACACCTCTGGATGGGACCTGAGCGATTGGATCTCAGAGTGTCATCAATGCATTCTGGGTGCGAGCGGATGACCAGGATGCATGTTACTGCCGGGTGTGATCAGGGTCGAGCAGGCATGAAGTAGATTTTACTGCACAGCCAAACGGTTAAAGAGCAGAATCATATTCAACACATGGGAGGGATTTGTCTGTCTTTCTGGTTGATGTTATCGTTCCTTGTTGTGGATGGATCGTATATTTCTATACAGGAGTGGGCAGGTCAGGTAGCTGAGCTCTTAGCAGCGGTCTGATCAAAGGCCTGCAGGGCCAGCTCAATGTAGCCTGACCTCTGGGACTCCTTCTGGGCATAGATCTGTGGGGACAGAGGTCAAACAAACAAAGGAGAAAAAAGTCACCTCAATTCCTTAAAGATTGTGGTACATACAAACTGATTAGAAATAAAGCTGTTTTGGCATACATGTGAAACAGCAGGTGATTCACAATGAACATGACTAAAATAGAAGCTTTGCATGATTGTAGTGGACACCCGTGTCCTGCTGCTAACTTTTCACATTAAATGGCTGTCACTCTCAATGTCCTTCTCCGGTGCTTCAAGGCCGAGAGGCTATGAGCACTAATAAGACCTGATGTGTCCCGGGCCTGACCCTGCAGTTCTCACGCATTCACACAGGAAACCTTAGATGAGATGGCTTTGACCTCTCGAGAGCTACACCGACTTCTGATTTACCCTAAATACCAGGGAACTAAATGTATATAACCTGGACCAGTTGATATTTTACATACAGCGATTGTTAAATTTGCAGCTAAGTTCTCACCTTAAGCAGGTCAGTGCTGGTGGCCTGCTGGCTGGAAGCCTCCTGGGCTGACTCACTGTGAGGGTGGACCAGGTGGAACAGAGACACTAGGCTCAACGCATCCTGGAGCCTGAAATCACACAAGTGTGTCCATCACTTGTGTGATGTATGGATATTACATTCCTTTCCTGGACACTCGAGACTCATGGGAATAAAGAGCCAGTTTGAGAAGAGAACCAGTTCCATATTGTCCGGGCCATATGGCAGAGAAGAAGAAATTATCCTTTGGGCGTCTTCACAATGAAAGGTTTATTGTAATGACTGTAAAATGATCATTTTTAGTAAAGATGGAAACAGCATCAATATGATGGACTTAGATTCTAAATGTTCAGTCACTCAATACATGAGTGCTTCTGCTTTCCAGCCAAGCAGCATGTTTCTTTACAGGAGAGACATCTCATGTTATGATAAAATAAGCACCATGCAGGAAGACTTGTATTTGAGTCAGAAAACCTACATCAAAACCGACGCTGTACAATAATTATTTTGATGCTGAAAACCTTTGAAGGGCGACTCTTCGCCACACAGAAAATGTACCAGGAATCAATAAGGGAATCGATAAAGAATCAGACTTATCAGCAGAAATGATAATTGCATTGGTCTCAATTAAATCATAACACCCCCTCATCAATAACCCCAACCCCCACCCACACATACTGTATCTTCATGAAGATAAGGAATGACCCCACCACCTTTACAGATACTTACAGCTCTTTCTTCAGCATGTCCACTACTAAGCCGTCCACCCTGCGAGCGTTGACCAGGTACCAGGCCAGCCCTCCAAAGTGTCTGGTGGAGCGAAGCAGCTCATATTTCCCGTGTTTTTCCAAGTCCTCGTAGGTGGCTGCATGCACCTTATACATAAGGAGCATATGAACAAATATAAACAGACCTCATAGTGATTCTGTCACACTTTGTTCACTCAAAGGTGTCAACAGATTGCAGCTCAGTTAGTGATCTGGAAGAAATAACAGGAAGTTTCATGCCATCTTACCCTGATGTACTCGGAAGAGTCCGGTTCAAACTGGACCAGACACAAGTCCAACACATCCTCATGCCGGTCCTCAGAAAACACCATCTGATGGAGAAAGGGAATCAATGGTTGAAAGAATATAAATTTAAATCCACTAGGTGGAAACTCACAGGTGTTTTCACTTATTTCCTCAGACCTCTTCTCAGGACTATGTGAACTTAGCTCACCCTAAACCCCGACAGGGATAACCACTTATACCTAGATCATTAAGTTACACTGAACAAAAATAAAAAACAAACTACAACTCGTATTTTTCCATCATTTAAATGTGTTTCAGTACAGCCTCCTAATGATGGGGGTCAATAAAAGGTCACCCCGAATCCTTCAGATATGTCAAATCTCAATGCCACAGATGTCACAAGACAACAGGGAGAGGGACATTTGCATGTTGCCATGTGAATTTCAGCAAATTGCTGCAGCTGTAAATGTTTATTTTGGACAATTAGCTTCTTTAGAAGTCAGTTCAAGCAATTTGCCACCACAGCTTATCGATATCATGCCTGCAGAGGACATGTCACAACGTCAATACAGGATGGAGCATTCTGTCTGCTACTTGTACAGCCGTTGAAATGTGTGATTTGAACAAAAGGAGAATCACATATGCAACAGACTCTTGCACATTGGAGAAGCCCTCTCTTCACAGATAAATCCCATTTTCACCTCTATCAAGCTGTGTCACATTTCCATCCTACATACTCATTTTGAGCAAATATGGCATGTGCCAAAAAAGTCAGCATGCATGCAAACTTACAGTCAAAGGCAGAAATACACGCTCAAATGCCAATTCATACACCTAGAACACCTAGATAAACCTTAGTACAGAATAATACTAAACCACCTCACCAGTAAAATGTGTGTTGTTGAGCTGTACTGGGTTATGCTGAGAGGTGTTCCTAATATTTTGTCAACCCTAATTCATATAAATCAGATGGATCAGCATTAGTATGAAACATTACTAGGCAAGTGCATTATATCTTTAAATATAGTATATTTCCAATTAAAATTTAAGAATTCGGAAAGAAGAAAAGACTCAGTACAAGTGTATGATATACCCTTCAATTCCAAGATGGTTTCGTACCATCAAAGCTTCATATATTATGTATTTCACAGTAAACAAGGCGTTTTGTTAAAAGAAATTGTTTAAATGAATGATGACTGAATTTTATTAAGCTGCTTTGATTGGAGTGCAGGCTGGCTCACTGTCACAACTTGAATAAAATCGAGCAATTGTTAATAAACCAGGGTTTTCCCTACTACTGGTCAAGATATGGGCTGTGGAAAGGCCCGTAGATTGACCTCAGGAACAAATGCAGACGAAAGAAGGACAAGAGGGCCTCTTTTTATGCAAAACATGAAAACTGTCACTGCCATTTCTAACCTTGAGGTTCTCCTCCTTGAAGATGAGAGGTGGTGCGAGTTTTCTTCCCTCCTTTGGGAAGTAGACCTGAACTAGTCGATCTCTCTCCTCCCAGTTTGCTTTCCTAAGAGTCCCGTTGGGTTCTCGTACAACAATGAACCTCTCCTGAGGAATAAAATCACAGCATATACAGTTCATCAGCAAAATACAAAGAAAAGCTATAGACAAAAGTATGATCAACAGATTTTAGGACTTTGGGATATATTTTAGTTGTAAAAACACGAGTATTTGAATTATACTTAAAAATAATCTAAAAACAGAAAGGCTAAGCCCTCTACATCCAGTATATAATTCTAAATAACATCTTCAGTCTAAAATTAGTTTATGATAATCCAGCTTGCACTGACTCATTTACTGTAAAGTGGTAACCAGCATGAAATAACCCATCCAACCCCCAGTAACACACAAGTACACTGTATCTACCCTGTGTGGGATGTTGTAGGTGATGTCTGTGAAGACGTATTTGGCAGTGTCCATGCCATCCAGGATCTTGTCTTCAGACAGCACATCATTGATGGGTTTCCTCTCTGGTAACACAGGGGGCATCTGCAGCAGCTTCCTCGCCTGCTCTGTGGCTAACTCCACCGCCTGGGAACACACAGAAGGGAGTGAATAACAGGCGTCGAATGTCACATGTGTTTGTTTTTGAGAGGGGAAATGATGGAATAAATGAAGGGCACCTTCTCCAATTGCTCATCTGTCATGAGTTTATAAGTGGGTGGCTTCATCTCCTGTTTAATGGGTCGGAAGATTTTCTGCAAGTCCTGGCCAGTTATCCTGGTGAGGATGTCCTGCACAGCTGGATCTGTGAACTTGGGCTTTGCATTGTCTGTCGCTAAGAGCCAAAAAAGTACACCAGTTAATAAATTGTATAAGATCATTTAATGTGTAATAACATAGTTTGCTGTTGAAGCTATATTCTAGGGCTCATCAGTAATGAAACTGGATTATACTTGATATACTTTACTTGACATCTTGTAGGTAATCTTTCGTCTTAACTATAAACAAAACAGGCCAAACTCTTCACAAATATTGCCATATTTCACATCAGTAGTCTGCTTTGCCGGATAAAGTTGTACAGTCACCTGAATGGTTGAGACCTTTTAGATTCATATATTCCTGCTTATCAATACGGCGTGGACCACGTACATCAAGAAACATCTCTCAAGCTTAAAACTGAACTTGTATAAGGTTCCTGTCATCTACCGGCTACAGCAACGTCAACGTTGTGGATGTTAGCCATGGCTAAGAACCACAATGTTTAGATGTTATTACCAATACGACGAAATTCAATAAACTACTATAATGAATAATATGTTATATACCCCTACCAGCTAACAGATAAAGAAACATTAAAACGCCCAGGTTTATCAACAGAGTTTGATACCAGCACGGCTCGTATCGATGCTAGCAAAACACGCTAACGTTACAAGGTCAGTGATAATATACAACATTAATTGGTGTGATATTCATGGTATAACAAACATACCGCTGTCTTGTGTTCCACTACTATGTGTCCTGACGCTACATCTGATCAACATGCGATTATTCCTCTGAACATTTTTCACACAGGAGTAGCTTCGAAATAAGCACCGTGCTGTACCGAGCGCCGCCATGTTTAATGACCTCACTGCAGCGACCGGACCCATTGACATCTAAATAGGAGGACGGCGCATTGATTGCCGACATGTCAACATCGCCGCCATATTGGATCGGGCAAGACTGTCCTGTAAACAAATACAAGTGAACGGGGAACAACCTAATGTTTGCATTTTCAACCTATTTTAGTGAGTATATATTATATTTACTGTATATATAACTTTGGTTTTCGAGTCCTGAAAAAGCCTTGATGTGTTCTTTAAAAATGCTAAAGCCAACAGAGAAAGAGATAGGCTAGTATTGTATCAAATATTGAAAATTCATGAATGCTCTCCAAAACTTTGAATTGTTTTTGGGAAGAAGCTTCTATTTTAAAGAAGAATTGATTTGCTAATAATCCTTTCTATTGCAAATTGTTTCTTTTAACATTTTAGGCATAGGGAGAAAGTCTTTCAGGTCCAAGTTAGGTCATATGTCATTTCTGTTTAGCGTCATTGGCGTTAAAGTAAAAGTCGAGTTAAAGTCTCTTGTTTGTCTGAAGTCCTCCAGAACACAATGCACTGTGTTTTGTACTCTCCTTATCTGTCTTTGACGCTCCTCATCTCTCACTCTATACTCCCCATAGACTGCAATATCCCATTTAACTACAGTATATAACACGTATTCTCACTTTTATTTGTTTACAGGGTAGTCCTGACTGATCTAATCTGGCTGTGACTTTGACATACTAGTCAAAGGCCGGACCAAGGTTTTCATATAACTGTCTATGACCTGACCTTTCACCTTACAGAGCAGCCAAGCAGTCATGGGATAAGTAGTTTGTATTTGTATATATGTAGCCTCAACAATTCACATGTTTATTTCCTTTCATTTGGCTTATCATTGGGCTTTTTATCAACTGCATATAATAGACAAAACAAGCAGCATTTCTATCTGTTTTGCTTTTTTTGGGAAAAGGTCCTTTAACTATAAGTCAAGCAAACACCAAGAAAGTATAAAAACAGACACCTTGATGATATTTGACCTTTAAAGACATTAGAGAGGATTAGTTTGAAAAATCATTCATCTCAATCCTTGATTTTCAGAGCTGACTTAAAAAGTTATAGGCCTACAAGAAAATATATAATTGGTTCCACACGCTATTTGACCACCAGGTGGCACTGTGCTACCAAATATCCTGACATTGCTCCCTGTCCCTGAGGGTCAGTGAGGCGTGTGAGTGTGGATGCTTGTGCGTACACTGTTTATGTTTATGAGTTTTGTTTTTTTTCTATTTGTCTCTTATAAATGTGTTTCAACTCTGTGTAGCCTACACACATACTTACATGTCACGACGACGTGCCCTTGAATTGGCTGATTAATGTCTGGATGATAGGAACTGTGCTAGGAACTTTAAACACTTCTAAGCACACACTCTCATTTAGCCTGCTTTAAATTCTCTTTAAGAAATAATACATATACTCTTTAAACATTCCTCTTTACCTGCTCATTTATTTTAAACCTTGTATTTCTTATTATGTGGCGTGCAACAGAAATATATATATATATAGATATCGATTTATTACAATGTATATATGATATTATCTAATAACTTTTTAAACTTGTTTTTGGTATTTTTTTCTCACATTGGATTTGTAATAGATTGGAGTGTTTTGTGAATTTTGCATTCACCAATATAACTTATAGAAAGTATATATGTTATAGTTTTAGTGACTGACACTTCAAATAGATTAAGAAAAAACATGCATGTTGTATTTTTTAACCGACTACGGCTGATTAAATATTTTCAGTAACAAATACCGAAGACAAAGACTTAAAAAAGTGTACTTTACGGACATAAACACAAACAAATAACACATTTGCATACACAAGAAACCTATGTGGACCACTTATGTGCACCTTTTAGGTGTTTTAGTTCATCTACTTTGTCATGCAGGTGATTTGGTTTTGCTTGGTAACTTAAAATCCTTCAGAAAGTAAAGCTATTAAACATATACAAATTGTATTGTCTTGCATGGCGACTTTTCATAGCGGCAAAGTGTCCCTGAACAGATACTGCCCACCAGACCCAGTAGCTTTGTAGTAATTTGCACTGTCTAAGCTTCAACATTGAATCAGTGTTTAACACATAATCGTGGACGACGTTTCATCAGGGTGCTTATAGTCACATTCGGTCTTAAAGTTGTGTTTTGCCCAACACCAGAAGCTGAATAAACTAAGAAAAAGCTGAAAATGAATCCTCTGCACAGGAATTGTTTGGCTTAGATTCTGCAGCTACAGCAGATTTTATAGATGGACCTCAAGAGCTTCATTTTCTTTTCCAGGAAGTCTTTTTACACCATGTTTTCTTTGCACACATTCGTCCTGTAACATTACATCACATTTTAAGTGTTTGAATTTTCGTTTTCTTTCACAAAATAAA
>CAAKHC010000191.1:5107-15875 GCA_901007825.1 Macroramphosus scolopax
CTTGCAATGGCTATGTTAGGACTAAATGCTGAGATAGCCACCCGTGTTTTAATAAGGTGAACAAACGTTGCTGATGCTCGTGAAGATGTTCTCCCATTAGGCAAAATTACTTTGAGAGAGATATTCGCATCTGATGTTCCTACTTCTGTTTGTTCAGGAGAGAATGAGGACGAGAAGCTGAACATGGTGATGTATGAAGCCTGGAGGTTCAACAGGGACTGTAAACTGTTGAGAGACGGCCTGCAGGGGCTCAGCTGGGACGGTCAGTGCTCAGTGTGTGTGTATGTGTGTGTGTGTGTGTGTGTGTGTGTGTGTGTGTGAAAATGCATCATGGTGAATCAAAACTTAAGTTGCTGAATCAGGACATTTCAGAGAGGGAGGTTGGTAGGAGAGTGATAAGTTTAAGAGGAGAGAGGAAAAGGGAGGAAATAAATAAAAAAATAATGATGATGCTTATAAGTGAATTGAACAATAAATCATGAATACGGTTTCCTGTTGGAAGCACTGGGCTGAGGTAAGGTAAGTTTTATGGAATGGTGAAGTACCCCACAGATGACAAGTCAGTCTGGGGCCGCACCCTGACCCATGGGAGGCTGCGGCCAGAAGGGTTTATAGAATTCTGCCGTAAGTCCATCTGGTCCAGAAATTTATGATTTTGCATTTTGTTCAGAGCTTTGAGTTCTTTGGTGATGCATCTAAAATATTTGCTTGTACTCTGTGTAGTGTGTGTAGGTCCAGGACACTAAGGAGTTCTGGGTTGTTGGTTACAGATTGGCTATAGATGTGATTCGGTCCGGCCTGTGGTTTAGTTCAGATAAAACTACAGATTGAAAAAAAAGGTCACTAGTTGATAAAGTTTAAATCTACAGGTAGAAGTGTGATTGAGCAATTTACATGTCTACAACGCTCCTCAATAATGTGACTAAGGTCTGAATACTCAACGTCTTCCTTTAATTATTGCTCATTCAAACTATGACGTCATTAATGTTAAGGTGCTCAGAAAATGCTGTTCACATGACAGCGTCTTATTCTGTGTAAATAAAGTCGATGAGCTGATGTATTGATCACTAAGTCCACAGGAAATGAAGCAACTTCATGTTTGAATGTGTTTGTTGATTTAGATCTTTGTACCAGGTCCTTAACCGCCAGCTTCTCTGTTGCAGGAAGAGCCTTCTCCGACGAAGTTGACCGCTTGAAGTTGGCTGAAATAGTGAAGCAGGCCATCGAAGAGAAGACGAATCTCCAAGAATCTCATTAGCAAAACGCTGTCTTTCTATCTTGGTTTTATATTGTTTATTAAGACCCTTTTTATCTCATATCTGTAAAGAGGCTTTTTTTATGTAAAATGCTGCGCTATTGTTTTTCATGAACTCACTTGCAAGACCTATTGTACAGCTGTAGATATATTTCAAAGAGGACTCAATGGTATCAAACTTTTTTTTAAATGGACACTTGCAAAGAACATGAAAAATCCTATATTTTCATTTATGCAAAAAAAAAAAAAAAAAGAAAAGAAAAAGTCGAGAAAAATCTGTAAAAGAAGTTATTTTCTGGGAGGGAATTTTTATTAGCTGCTTGTCCAAGATGTTTTATCCCAAGTATTTGATTTTTATTCTATTTTCTTTTCTCCACCATAAGAATTTTATTTATTTAAACAAAGCGTTCCATTATTATCACCTTTCCTGTAGCCCGTCGATGGGCTCTTACGCTGAGAGAAGCTCTGTTAGTTGTGACTTAGTTCTTCCATACACTCTCCATATCTCAGACTGTTTAAAGATCTTAATCCTTTTGTGTAACTTGAACTTGACCTTTTTATATACAGAGGTCACGGAAGAAACAAAGTGTCCGAGCCACTGATTCATTTTGTCCCGAGTCCTTTCATACAGCTGGCACGACACGCGTCTCCCAACTGGTTGTCTCTCTGCATTTAGACAAAAGAATTTTCACTTGCAAGTTCTTTTTTTAGCTTTTAACTGTCAAGATCTTCCTTTGCAGATGCATTTTGCTCCTACTTTGATATGCAGATGTAAGATAGAAAAGAAAAGCTACTAAGTGGATCTTGAGTTGATTTTTGTTACCCGTCACATCCACAGCCCAAAATGTACTTTTACACTTCATGGAGGTTTGACAAACTCCCTCTTCAACTGTTTGTCAGAGACTCAAGTTCAGATCAGGCAAGTTACATTTGCAATATTAATTTAATTTCCAATAATTGCAGATGATTAATGAGCTCTTCTGATGTGATTCTGAAAGGTCTAATGTTCGTTTAAAATCTCTGAATTGTGGGAAACCTGAGCCTCTGACTTGCATGAATTGAAATTGTTACATTTACTCAGTTGATGTTTAAAAAACGTTTTAAAGCAAGAGTTCTTCCTCCTGAAGCCACGTGTCATCTCAGTGACAGCAAATCAGTTCCCTAGTTTGTCAGATGTCCGGGTCTCGTCAACCCCGCTGTGCTGCCTGTGAAAGAAACTCTGTGATCGGATGTGATTGAGGAGGTTTCAGGAGACGCTCAGATGTCTTAAACTGAAACATTTAATGAAGCTCAATTATATAAGCTATGAAATCCTCACAATTCGAAAGAATCTCTTCTTGGCTTTGGCGTATTTCACCTAGACGGATCTTCAATAACATGTAAAGATTCAATTGGATGTCAAATCTAAACATCACAGCAGCCTTAAGTCATGTAGTGTCTCCGGACCTGAAAGGCGCCAGTGATACGGTTTCTCCCAGACCAGAGATGAAATGGCCTTGGTCTGCTCACAGCTGCAGGGGAAGACGGCTAACTTCCAATACTTATTAACAATTATTGAAAGGTTTTTATGTTTGTACAATTTAAGACCAATGAAGGAAAACTCCCTCTCACTATCGACTGTGCAATAGGGCAATAATCTCATCGATTGTTCATGGCAGCGTGATGTTATGTTCCGCTGTCAGACCTTCTCTGCTTTGTTTTCCTTTCAGTGGTCTGAACAGCAACCTTCCTATCCTTAAGTTACACCTGATAGCATATCAGTGATTAGGCACAGTGACCTTTCTATTGCACCGCATTGTGTTCTCGTCATATCTGATATTATTTCACGGAAAGACGGACTGAAAAGAGACGCTGACGTTCGGGTGTCTGAACGTCCATCACGCAACCGTTCATGCTCCGTGCTTGATTATTTTCTAATTCATGTATTGTGTTAATTTATAAAAGAAAAATCCTTTATTAAGTTTATTAAGAGGAAGTCTTAGCTTTATATGTTGAAATTCCTGTTCACACATTTCCATGTGTTTTCTACCTAAATGTATTCAGATTAGCTGTCCAGTGTAAAACATGCTTCTCAAACACCCTGATGTTTTCAGATAAACTGACAGATGACGTGTTAGGTAAATTTTTGTACTCCTTAAAAAAAAAAAAAGCAATGACCCAAAGCTTAATGTTTTTTTTGTTTCTTTGCCCCTGAAGAGTTGACTCTTTTTGGAGACAGTGACGATATCTCAGCTGATCTTTTTCACACAAAAAAAGTCTTCCTTTTTTATACCTGTTTTTTTTTTTTTTTAGGATTTGTCTAAAATCGTCCTTCAGTACCGACATGGTTCTGAGAAATCATTCGGGGTTTCTGTGGGCAAATATGTGAAAGCTCCACCCAGATGAAGCCGAACCGATCACATCAACAATCCCAGTGACCAATGAGCTGGTGTTGGAAAGGGCCTTATAGCATGGTTCAGTTTTACAAACTAACGTGCCTTGTTGATTACTGCTCTTATTAGTGAAAAATAATAAACTCAGAATCTTTGATTATTGATCAGTATTTGTCCTAGTAGCCGGGATTTTATTTTGAAACTTTAAGGGTTTAAATTCCAAAATTTTGGTGAATTTTTTTTGGAAAATGACAAAAGTGATTTAACATCATATTTGGAAAGTAAAATGAGATTAATTTACACTTAAAATGTAAAGTAAAATGTTTGTTCAATGTGTTTTTGTTTCTCGCTACAATAGATGAATATCATGAGTTTAAACTAAATGTTCCATTTTATGTTGAAGGTTGAAGCTGTTTTTTTTTTATTATTATTTGGATGCAATATAAACTGTCTGGAAACTGAAATCAATCATTTTGACCAAGGGATTTTTATTAGATTAAGAATGATTTTGAGGTTTGAAAGCGTCACATAGATTTGGCGGGAACCAGCTGACCGCCGGTGACGCAGCAGTGAGTTCTGAGGTTCACATGCAGGACTCACCTGGGAGATTCATGATTTATTATCATTTAGAAATACTTGAAATAATTAGTTTGCTCCGCCTTAAAAAAAAAAATACAATCTAAACAAAAACATTTCTTACACTGAGTCAACAGCAAATATTTCACGGGGTTGATTACTTACATTTTTTTTTAAAGTTGATCAAATGTATTGTTTTCATTCAGTGTACTTACAGTCTGTGTTAAGACGGCCCATTAACACTATAAGTAGCAGTCATATGTTATTTGTTGGAGATTATGTTTTGTTTTTGACCAGATCTGTGTGGATGTGTGATGTTATATAATTAATTTATATACGTGTGTGTGTGTGCGCAGTATGCTGAAGAAAAGCTTGATGTTCTGTCTCACTTTTATTTCCGGAGGCCTGTCACTGAATCAGATATGCTTCCCTTAAATCCCCACACACAGATAACCGACTATATACAGAGAGAGAGAGAGAGGGCACGTTATTGTGGAAGGCAGTGTGTTTGTTAGCATTATGTACTGTAAAGTCAAGGTGTTTATCTTGCCATTGACGCTCTACAATGAAATCCAAGGGAACTGTATAATCTAGCTCAGACACCATTTAGCTACAGCTCAGTATTGATAAAAAAAAATTTGAATGCTACCTCTCTCTTGCTGAATAGTTGCTGATGCACGACGCCCTCAGACTGGGCGATCTACGCCGGACACGCCTGACCACACTGTAGACATTTATCACTAACATTAGCCACTTTCACTTCCTCTCTAATACCAGCGGAGTGGAAACAATAGACTGAATATAGTCTATGATGGAACGAGACAGGACTGATGTGTTGCACAAGAAAGACAATATTTCGTCTGAGCTTTCCTTCACATCCGTGCGGGTGGAGGATATCAAACCATGTCAATTTTTAGCACTGGCTCGTTAAAAACAGGCTGACACAAGTGGTACAGTCAGCACGTCTGCTCCTGATACATACCAGTTACTGTTCCGCTGTGGGTGCAAGCAGGGAGGATTCAAGAAAGTGCTTCTTTGGGTCTGAACCCAAACAGATGTGAACATACGACACGTTTAATTCACACTGTCAGCCAGGAAATCCTTTCAAACCCCAGAGCCTTTTCTCTGGTTCAGCTGGTATGTAGCATGTACCTGAATCCCTCACCAAGGTCTCGCTGTACGTTTGTCTACACATTTATTCTTTGCCTTCTCTGCCTTCTTTGGAATGTCATCAACATGCTGACTTTGTAATAAAGAAAATCTTTTGACTTTTGAGCAAATGTTGAATTCTTTTTGGAGTATTTACGAGTTTATTTTGTTACTTTAGTGTTTTCCAACATGTCGCTTCAAATATGTCGAACTCCCTGCGAGCTTTGTGACACTTAAACACAAAAAAAACACACACAAAGTGTAATGCAAATCCTTGTGTGCATCTTTAAGTTTGATTATGGCTGCCATCAAACGTACAGTCTGTGTGTTAATGCTCATTTCATAAAACAAAATTTAAGTTAAAATTATTTTATTGTAGATTGAAGAGCGAGCAGATAGACATCTAGAACAAAATCTCTTCTGCAAAAGAAATTCATACCCTCAGTAACATGCGGAGACGTAACCAAAGACACTCGCTTTCACATATTTAAAGGCACTTTTTAGTCAGAAAGCAGCATTATAAACAAGACATTGCTCCCAGGATGGAAATCAAACCATCAAACGCTCAGAGGATTAAAGATTATTATAAAGTCTTGCCTCCATGTGCAGGGTAGATTTTTCAGATAGAGGAAACAGATGGAAGATGATCAGTGGAAATGTTGGAACCCTCCCGAGTGCACTGCCGAGTGGTGAGTTGGATGACGGCGTTCAGGAGCATGTTACAGATTTCTGACCATAAGCTCATCTATGCATCGTACTGACACCTTTAATTGACCAAAAACAATGGAAAATGTATCATTCGGTCCCTCGACACATCCAATTAAACAAGTGCTGCTAGACAAGGTGGAACCCAAAAGACATACAAGTAAGTCAAAGATACAGAAATAATGTTTGAAACTGCCTTTAGGTGATTTTGCTTTCTGTAATTTAGGTGCAGCTTGAAAACCTAATGAGACACGAACCAGATCTGTTAATCTGCTCCGGCACTTTAATGCCAGTGGAAATGGGTTAAATATAATCTGTATATGTGGAATGTGTTCCTCAGAACTTTGGTCCCCTTTTTTCGTCCCGCAGAACTTATTCTTCCCGTCAGGTCCCCAGTGCACGACGGACTTTCCAAGACAAATTTTTTACATGTGGACATGCACCGGGCATAGCAGGTGAACGCATCTCATCCGATGCTTTGAAATTCACACTGATTTGACACAGAGGGCGGAAAGCAGAGGTGTTTGCACAAATCGCAGAACTAAAATGGAGTTACAATAGATGCTCACAGGAGCAAGTCCATTTTAGGTCTGCAATAAAAAAAACTCTGCAAGCTCCTCAAATCCCCAAAAAGCCAGTGATGCCGTTCCTGCAGGCCGGGCTCAGTCCGAGTCCTCATCGTCCAAGTACTCTTCAGCGTTGCTTTGTGTGCGGGCGATGCCTGGAGAGAAATGAGGAGTTAACAACAGTAGACAGTAATATTCCACAGAAGAACCTTTCAGTGTTAATATCTCTAATAGAAAAATATGTTTATATGGCACAAATAAAGGTTTTGCATGTGTTGTTTTTAACAGATTCATGAGCTCTGACTGATGACGAGGGTAGGTGACGGTTTGCACACAGGATGTGGCTTTTTTTAAGGGGTAATCATCACAGGAAAGGATGAATGGCACATTAGACACTTTTTTTTGTTTCAAATATTCTTACTCAATCCGTGCGCAGAGTTCAGTTCCGTTGCAGCACTCTGCAGTTAACTGCATCCTGCACGGCCGGGCGATTAATAGCTTTTCAGTTAATTTATGTTAATTTATTGATGAGACACTACTTGAAATTAGCAACCAAGCAAGAATGGCTGTGACTGTGTGGCGAGAGCTCAACATACGACACGTCAGACCCACTGCTCAGGCTAAACACCGCTGACAATCTAAACCAGCTGAACAACATGACTCAGTAGAAAAGGGCATTATTTTGTTGTTGTACCAGTGTGTGCCGACTATTCCTATACGAGTGCTGCTCCCTAGTGGCAGCTGTACTTACTGCTTCCCTGCTTCCTCTTGAGAAGTGAGGCACAATGGGCGTTGGTGGCCATCTCCAGAGCCAGCTTATTCTCGTTGTTCCGGATGTCCGTCCTTGCGTCTGGAACAAACACACTCAGAGTGAACAACTGGAAGAACACGCAGTAAATCGACAGAAAAGACGGCTTTTATTTTTACCTACATTAAAAAAGGGGTTTCTCCTGCTCCGCTTTTACATCCGTGGAATTACAAAAAAGGAAGACCATATTAGATTTCAAGACATTTACTCACTCTTGTTCAGCAGCATCTCCAGGATGTCAGAATAACCCTTCCAGGCAGCACCATGCACAACCGTGTCCCCAAGTTTGTTCTAAAAACACAAAAATATCCATCACTAGAAAAGCATGTGACAGACAGAAGAGCTGTGAACTGAACCACAGCTGTCAACAGTTTCTGTATTCAGGCTGTTAATAGAAGGCATTTGACAGGTATCAGCTTAACATCCCTATCGGCTGATGAATTGGTGCATCAATGAGATGACATCGTCCAACGGCAGTGGTCAATGTTTGTTTTATTTACGGTTGCAGAAGCAGATCTGATTTCAGTCTCTGAAACCGAGTCGGTGCATTGTTAATTTTACAATGGGCTCAATACGAGCGTGAGTCAGGCTGCACTTTGTACTTTCCTTTGCAGAGGTTTCCAGGTTAATTACTGTTTACCACATGCAAACACAGTTGTCTTAAGCCCATGGAACTGCGTGCCTGCAGAAAGTGTTGCACAATCTATGTTCACGTCTGATTGAGCTTCGAATCGGTTCTCACCTGCTGGTTGAGCTCCACGTTAGGCTGGCTGAGCAACAGCTCCACCACGTCTGTCAAAGGAAACGAAAAGAGAACTTGGAGTGACGTTGTATTAACACATTATCACATAACAGCCATGCAGGAACCACGAAACAAAGACCTTTCTTTGATTAAGTTCCTGTTTTTGTGCAAAAATGCAGATTATTTTGCTGATAAAATGGATCTGCTCCAAAACTTAAAATGGGTTCTGCTTGGCTGATGATACACACCTGCAACAGGTTGTGTAATCCTGCAGGTAACTAATCTACCTCCCAGCAAGGTTTATACACTTCTTTACCGATATATTTTCAGGACTTTGAGGCAAAATATCGTGACCACACATACTTTACAGCCTGTCAACCAATTGAAAGAAAAAGAAAAATCCAAAATAATCCAAAAAGTCCCTGTGGATAGTCTGAATATTAGTTAGGAGAAGCAGCCGTGTTTAGAAGCGAATCCATTGATAAATCATATATTAATACATAATGTTCATTACCTTTATGTCCTCCATGACATCCCCAGTAGAGGGCAGTGTTTCCAGCCTTATCCAACCCGTTGATTCCCACCTTGTTCTCCAGACATTCCCTCAGCCAGCTCAGATTGCCTGTTTAAATACACACATATGCCCATCAACACAGTGCTGTGGGGAAGGTTGCAAGTAACGTGATATATAAGGAAGGTTTCAGATGTACAGAAGCTTGTCGCACCTCGTTTGGCTGCTTCATGCATTGGATTGTCGATAGACTCCGCCTGCTCCGCCACTGAAACAGAAGGGTCACTCATCAGAAGTGATTGCAGTGTATCGTGTCACCAGAATGTGGAGTTTTCAAGATTTCCACTGACCATAGTTGCTTGGAATTAGTCCCGTCCTCCCCTTGCATGTTCCTTTCCACCAATTACTGTCACTCTGGAGATAAGACAACGAGAAACTATAAGAATCTCGGAGCCCGAATCAACAGCGGAGATCAAACAGGACGTAAACGTGTGAATGCCAGGAAAGGGTGAAATTAATAAAAGAGAGAAGTGAAATCAATGAGGGAGAAAAGACTGAAGGTGGAAAATGGGAAACACAAAATGCACAGACTGCACATCCAAGACCTCATGGAAAGAAGAAGAAGAAGTAGAAATTCTTACTGAAGGAGAAAAATGTTTCTCCTCAGTCATACTTACTGTGTCTGAGATGTACAAGATGTCTCCCTCTTCGAAGTACAGCTCGTCCGGCTTTAAAATGAAGAACAAGTCAATTCCACCCCGGGGTGATCGATCACCGCGTCTTATTCAGACTTTGTTTGTTTTTATTGCAATTAATGGCAATCAATAAAGTAAAACATTCACTAGTTCCAGCTTCTCAGATACGAGTATGTGTTGATTGCTTTGTCATTTACGATGATAAATTGTGTCTTTGTGTTGTGGACTGTTGACGTGGCTAAAACAAGCCATTATGAAACATCTCCTTGGTCATTAGCTATTAGCGAGTCCTAGCCTCTCCCTATTAATGACAAAGCAGCTGAGACAAATGCATACAAATACGTAATCCTGGATCTGCCCAAGCTCCACCCATCCACAAACTTTTATGAAAATTCACCTGGTAGCTTTTACGTAATCCCTCTGACAGGCAACCAACAAACAAACAAAGGACAAGAAAGAATGACCTAGTTGGCTAACAGAAGACTCTTACCGTTCTGGGGTCAAAGGTGAACAATGCTCTGAACACCTTGACTTGGCCTGGAAGACAGAAAACACGTAGACTGCAGGTTAAATGAACAGAAGCACTGTAGTCGAGGAAATACATAGAGAACCACATGTGCCGTCACTTCACAGCCACGTAGAGCGAGCAGGTTCGTTTGAACCCGCAGGACGCAGCTTTCATGTGGTAAATCAAACGTGACGTGTCATTTTCGATCCACTCGGGTGGTAAAACACGTGCAGTAGCACGAGTTTATACTGTGACAAGCTGTGACTGTACAACGACAATACATGCAGTTAAGGGAGCGGGCCTGCGTGTGTGCAGTCGTGAGGTGGCCGCCCTCGGGGGCCCCTCGATGGCTCGCCGTCAAAGCTGGCGTGTGCGGCACTGCTGGAATGCAACCAGAGAGGTTGAGGTCTTAGCTCAAAGCTGAAATACTTCATGGAGACTTACAAAAGAGCTCGAAGAAACAGGAACAGGCTTTTCTTTTCTTTTTGTTACTTTAACTCAATGCAAATTTATTTCTACAACACAAAACTAGTGTCCAGTTTATTGTACTGGATTTACAAACACACACACACACTCAAAACAGAACGAGCCGGTTACACTGCAGACGAATCCTGTCCAGCTCTGCTGCAAAGGTGATTTAATGCTTCTAATTTGCATCAGATTTGTTGATAGACATCACTCAGTACTACACTCTCCTTCATTCTTTCAGAGAGTTGTTACATCACCCTACACCAACGACCGTTTTAGTCAGCATGTCTCAACGATGTAACAGTGAGTAACTGTAGGAGCCGTGGCTGAACCAGACACCTGCTCCTACACTCATGGAGTTTACTATCTCCCCGGAGCTCCTCACCCGGTGGGGGCTGGGAAAACAGGATGAT
>CAAKHC010000195.1:13493-33575 GCA_901007825.1 Macroramphosus scolopax
GATCACACACACACACACACACGCTGCAGGATTACGTAGTTCGCTCAAGTGTAAAATGAAATCGTTTTCATGGAAATTTGGATGAAATAGAGGCTTTGATTCCTCTAACAACTGCCTCCATTTCAGGGAACTCCTTCCTTCATCAGCCCGGGCGACAGTGAATGAAAGGAACGGGGGTCTGGTGTCATTCTTTAAACTTCCAGTCTTTACTGATGAGAAACCGTCGCATCCTTCTCGTCTCATGTAGGCCGTCAAACTTTGAGATGCTTGTGTGACTATTCCTTTAAAGTTCCTGTTCATCTGCAGTCAGTTGTCGATAGCTTCAGATACATGAACTAAGTTCCATTCACCTCTATTACATTAAGTTAAATACAGCTGAACTAATGAGACAACGCAGAGCAGGTGAAGAGACGAGAGCCTGCAGGCAGCTGATTGGTGGAGAGCAGGATGAAGGATGACATCACTGTGGTCCTCTCCTCCACTGTACTGCTGTGGGAGGAAACAACCTGCAGCACGTTAACATTCTGCAGTCCTGCTCTCTGTCCCAGCTGTTTACATGGGTGAAGTAATTAGAAAAGACATTACAAAGTTGATCTCTCATGCTTCTGCTCATTGTGATGATGTCTTTGGTTCCTCCAGCCCGCTGCCTGCACCGACACTGAACCACGCAGGAGGAAACATCACAATCATGTGCAGGCAATTAACTGCTGAATTCCTAAATACTTTGCTTTCAACGTTGGTTCCTGCCTAATCTGTGCATCAGATTAGACTGCAGAGACTTTGACAAACTGCGAACTAACGTCATTAACGCCTTGCTGTGATACAGTCACAGCTGCACTGGAGGACAGGAAGTCTTCATCCAACGGACTAAAGTCACTGTAGATAGTGGCCTGACTCACAGCTCCAGTTCCGAACCAGACCGTGAAACTGTAAATGTTATATTCATATTGTTTTTAATATTGTTGGTGTTTCCTTTGACTCTCAGGAGCTCAGGAAGACCTTCTTCCACCTGGATGAGTCGGACATCCATCAAACACTGAATCCGCTGACTCTTAAAACAAATTACAGTCCGTACGTTGGTCTAATCTCCTCTAACACAACGTCATGCTGAAATTATTCAGGAAATGAAAATGTTATCCATCCCTGAATGGTCCTGCAGTCTTTTCTTAATACAGTTTGAACTTAAATTGAACCTATTTGAAAAGAGCTTACACTTCACCCCGATGGGTTTCATAAATCTTGGCCTTTTTTTAAAAGAAAAAAAATCCACTTTCTTGCAGCTATTATTGAAAGAATCTTTAGCTCCTTGATGAATGAGAACATTGTAAACCAGTTACTATTTCTCTTTTCACATTCATCTGCTGGAGGAGGAAGTTTCTCTCTGCTCACTTCAATTCCCAGATTAAAGGATCTATACAACTAATTACAACTACATTAAAGAAGACTGTTATAGGTTTTCAAATGTCTGAATTATATTCATATTCTCCCCTCTTGCAGGTGTTATGTTGTCCAACAGATCCCACCGTGTTATTCTCCATGTACAGAGCAGCTTTGGTTCCTGTGTCCTGGATCCGGTCGCACCACGTCTTCTTTAATCAGCCACTAAACCCGTGTGTAAACTCTTTCCAACGTTCTTAGAAAACGACTTGTAAAGCACCTCCTCAGTGGTGATCTATCATGTTGCACTAGCGATATATAAGGAAGGTCTTTGCTAATAAATAATTTAACAGAGTGTAATTCAGTTGCTCTGTTGCACCGTCCATTCTAAAGTAATTAGATGTGCAAACATGGAATCACAGTATCATCACCAACTACCAACATGAACTGTTCAGAAGACAAAGGGAGACGTCTGACTGGTATTGCAGCAGGTTTTAATTATATAAGCCGACATCATAAGTAATCCTGAAGTTAGAGTTGTGGGGAAAGATTCCGATGAATGTTGTTATCTAGTTTGACGTTACCGGCATCATTTTGTTGTCACAAGTAGTTTACAATTGTCTCTGTTTCCATCTGGTGCATCAGCCTCTGTTTGCATGATGTATGGTCCAGTGTTGATCTGACACAAACAGACAGGAACAAAGTGTTGTCTTCTCAACGCGACTTCGGTCATTTATATTTGAATGTGTCAGAACGGTCGGCAGCTGGATGCCAAAACACTGAAATGTGAGTAATTGTCCTCGTCGGCTGGAGGCTTCAGATTGCACATCCAGTTGGCTCGTTATCTCTCAGCATCACCGCCGATTGTCGGAGTCAACAGATATTTTTTTAATGTTGTGTAAACCTGTCCGTCCCGTACAAAGCTGCTTATTTCATTATAAAACGGGAGCTGCGAGGATGAAACGCTTCCTCTGAAGTCATCCACTCTCTCTTTCCGGTCCAACTTTACAGGCTTTGCCAAACGGCTCCACCAGAGTTGTGACCGGCTCCACAATCTGCTGTTTCATCATGAAACCTCCATCGTTTTCTCTGATTGCTGGCAAATGTGAACAACTGACGGCTGCAAAAAATGTTCTAATCTGAGTTTTTATACTTGTGTTTGAGCCTTGATTTTAGTCCCTTTTGCACGGAGAGTGATGCTGATGCAGGGGACTGTGAGCAGCTCTACTCTACAGCTACTACGGGAAGGTAAGACAGACGGCTCGTTGCAAACACGCCGTCCGACGGTGAGACAACAAGCAAACAGGAAACATATTCCGCTCCCAACACGTTATTCAAACTTGCCCTTTCTCTCGTTACGTGTGCACGCGTGTTCCCATGTAAGTGTCAATCTTTCAGGGCCGTTCCTCCGTGATTTATGGAAACAAATGAGAAAAACTGAAAGAAATGGGGAGACGAAGCGAGGTGTGAAAAAAAAAAAAGGCCCACAAGCCATCATAAATAAAGCATGGAGGCATTACAAAGACGCAAGAAGGGGGAAAATAATGAGAAAAACAGCGAGCAGAGACTGTGAGGCTGGGCTGCATCATTTCTCTGAAACAGACTACTGATGTCATTTACTCTGCATCAATATTTCATAGCCTCGATGGAGGGGGGGGAGGGGGGAGGTGCGAGGGCTTTGGAAAAGATGTAGAGATGGACGAAGAGCGTGATGAGGAGATGAATCCAGATCGATAGACAAAGAATGAAAGAAGAAAAGCACCGTGAGAGTGGAGCTGAAGACAGAAAGGACGGGGGAGAAATAATAACTTGATTCCTCTTCCACCGCGGGGGCGTGACAGCGAAGGTTCGGGAACAACATTGGATTCTTCTGTCCAGAGCTTTGGCAGATCACCCTCTGCCATGGACGTGCATCCACATTTGGATGTGGAGAGGATGACGAGGGGAACAAGCCCACAGGCTGACTATATTGCAAGTTCACACTCGCAGAATGCCGCAGGGGTTCCTAACTAATTATCCCACTGCCAAGCAATGAGGACTAACATGTTTCCAGGCCCACTAAACACATCCAAAAAAAAATGCACCTCACTAATAATACATCATCAGTCTCGGCACGGAAACCTGCGATATGCGTCTCGAGGGTGCACTTAACAAATTGTTGTATTTGACTAATTTACAGACAGCAGTGGCAGTTCAGGGCCATTGGGCACTTGACTGGTATCCACCAATTAATTGAACTAAAGGCAAGTCTGATAAATGAGTAGGACTAAAGGCGGTTAGAGCTTCACAGAAAATATAAAGTGGGAGTTAAACAGAACGTTCCTACGTAGAAGACGCAGAGAGGCCAATCAGACTATCTACTGTACCTCCAGTGACGTTGTGTATCAAAGGCTGCGCTTCAGTCGAGTAGCAGTTATATATTAGGCTGTTTTCATGACCGTGTTTGACCTGCGGTCATTTAAAACCGCTGCCAGTGTGCTCTCAGTGCTGCGATCGGCTCATAAACCAGGTCGTGTTTTTCAGAAACGGAGCGCATAAAATGATTTAATTGACTGAAAAGAAACTTCACTAAAAACTGTACATAAAAAGGCAAGTTGGACACCAGCCTGCAATATATTAAAAGTGAGTGAGCTCCATTACTTGGCTTCAAAACACCCAACTGAAGAGAATAATACATCTTCATCAAAAGTTAGAAGCTATTAAAGGATGTAGGATGAGGAGGATGAAGAGTCAGGATGCAGGTTACAGCTGAGAAATAACTGCCAAGCAGCTCAGAATCAACCAGGACACACGTCCTCAGGGTTCTGTTAATTTAAAGTTTATAGAAGGCCTCTACCTCCAACGCTGCACTACATCAGGACAGACGTTGCCTCCGAACACAGACTGTGTAACGAGCTGCAGTCGTTACTACAATAAAAGAATTGTTTCGTCATCCGCCTCAAACTTTCTCCGCTGCCTCGTGCTGCCACAGAAACCCAACAGGAGGACTGTGGTGTCATAGTGTGAAACACACGCCTGAGGGCGTTCACACGTGACAGCACCGAGTGAGCAGCGCTCCCAGCGTGCCTCCTTTATTCCTAATTTGTGCCGTGTTCCTCCGAGCGTGTCTGACTTCTGTTGTGTAACCGCGCAGCATCGACCCGCTGAGGAGCCACGATGCTGGAATATGGGACCATGTTGGATGTATTTCATGGCTGAGACTGGTCCTCAGCAGCGGAGCGGGATGTTAGATACGTCACATTGGAAGAGGTGCTGAGGTTCAAGCTCTTGGAGATAAGAGCTATCCGACTGGAGGACTTCTGCTTATCAACAAGAGAGATCACGGTGTAATTCATCAACTGCATCCTGCAGGGTTTCCACAGAGGCCTGAAGCGGTGGGTGAAGAATGATCTGACACTTCTGTGCTTGTGAATGATTGAACGTGTGTACAGACTTTAATAATTGGCAGCATGTGGAACTAATGAAGCCCATCAGAGCCTCAAGTAAGTTCAATGTGTTCTTGTGTTTTTGGGGGACAACATTTCCTTTAAGGTCTGCTGTTGGTTGATCATCACACCCTGCCCAGTTAAAATACTTGGCTTTAGTGAGTTTTTGTTCTCTGTTGTAAAACATATCAATAATCATATAACAGAATTTAAGTATCAATCAGAGAACGGTAGACTCCAGATGAAGCTGCCTCTTGACGAGCATCATCCAGGTTGTGCTAAGTGAAATTTTAGATGATCAGAACTTCGAAGCTCTATGACAGTTCATAAGATTACACACTCAAGACAAGTACAAGTGCTCCCAGTAAACACACTGACTCACGGTGCAATAGCTTACTTGTACATGTAATATCACTGCTAATCTTTACTGCAGTACCGTGTGTGCTGTTTTATGTGCAATATCTCCATGTGCAATAGCTAATTACATGTAATATCACTGCTGTTAATCTTTACTGCAATACTGTCGCTTCTATGTTGCCTATTTATCATATCAGTCAGACTTACATGTGTTCTTATTCATTTGTTCTTATTCTTTTAATAAATGCTCTTTATTGTGTTCACTATCCATTCTGCTGCTGTAATGTTATAAATTTCCTCATCGTGGGACGAATAAAGGTTTATCTTATCTTATCTTAAGTGTGGGGGTCAAAGATCCCATGGAAGAACATTCACAAGAACAGGCACTTAAATGGTGACTTCCGTTGAATTTTGGGGAATAAATGAATAAATTGAGATTTAAAACGATGAGACTAACCTTCGACAGATTAGAAATGGCTGCCTTCATGCATCACGCTCCTACTGACCATCGTCAGAGAGCAGATAGCTGAGTACGGGGAAGTTTCCCCTCGGCCAGATGTGGTGACAGTGTAGTGATATCTTACAGCTGCACATCTCCATTAAAGGTATAATATGTAACATTTCATATAAATAGATTATTCACAGTGTTTCTTCTTTTCCAACGAGACTGGAGGAAAAGAACAGAAGCTCTTAGATGAGTAAGTTTGTCTTAAAAAAACTTTCACATCCACATTCTACTCACACACACACACACACGCAGTCAGTGTGTGTTTGGCATCTGCAGGGTGTTACAAGTGATTGAGGTAAAAGATAGCAGTGAAGAAAAAGAAGAAGAACTCCAAAGTTAAATATATAAGTTATTATTGGTTCGAGATGTGCAAGCTCTTGGAAAATAAAGTTGCTGTGTGACTTTGTTCATCGTAGTTCTACCAACAATCAACAACAGAAGAATGTGGATGACGTGCTCACCCCGAAAAAACTCTTTAAGCTGGGCGGCGGCTCCTAGTGAATGGACGACATCACATGTGTTAAGAGACAAACAGTCTTATGCTGAGTGTTAAATTATCAATGAATCATCAATCTGATGGACAAACATGGATCGAGAATTGTGTGACTGTATCTTTGTACAAGCACAGGATCACGTGATGCCTGATCGAAATGGAAGCGGTCCGATCATTTGTCATGCAACATTGGACGTCTTTTCCTGGAATTATTTCTCTCAAATTCAAAATGAAGACGCTGGTTTCATTGATTGACATCCACAGATGAGTGAGGACGCTGGTAATTGGACAGCATGCTGCATCCCAGTTCGGAGTGTTTTCCAATACTTCACAGGACCTCCTCATGCATCATCATTTCATCGCGGCTGTGGCCGAAAACACTCGTTCAATTCCCCACCTCCTCCTAATGAAGAGATATGATGCTCCTATCCTGATATTTCACGCTGCATGCACAGAAGAACGGACCCCTCCTCCTCCTCCCTCCCCTCAATATATAACACAGAGTTTACCACAGCTGCTTTCAGCGATTACAACAAACACGACGGCATTCTGGGCCACTCCAGGAACGGGGCGACGCCCACTCTGGGAGGCCGTCACTGATTGGACGCCTCGGGTGACACAGCTGATGGAGACAACAGAGCATGCTGGGTTCAACAGCCTCGTCCTTGTAGACCACTTGACCACGACAGGACCACCATTGATAATAAGATCACAGTGGAACAGACGTCCACCAGGTGAAAATGGGTTGCTAGGCGGTTTCTGCAGGTTGCAGAGAAGCTAAATTACATTAAATACTCTCAAGGTGTTAATAAAAAAACAAATTAAATGCTTAAATAGCTGTTCAAAAAGGATCTTGAAATAATTAGAAATAATTTAGACATAAATAAATAATTACATTAATACATTAATTAATTTATTTACATACTGCCAATAAGCAATTGTGGTATTTCCGTGGTCAAATGTTCTCCATAACCTTCCACTGACCAACGGGCCCATAAAGAGAGCTGAGCGGCTCTAAGCGTAGCCGGTCATTGAAGCAACTAGAGGCGTGAAAGGTCAGCGGGCAGGTTGACAGGTCGGACAAGGACGAGGGTGTTCAACACTTTTCGGCACGATGGCACAGATGGGCTTTGGCTCGGCCTGGCCCGGATCCGTGTCCATCGGCAGTAGGGATTAGCCCTGGGATGGAATGGCGTGGTGACAATTGGTTGATTGGCTGATGAACCTGTTGCCGGGCGGATTCCAGGCATTCTGGTAGCCCCAAACGGTGACTCTTACCACGACGGATATCCGGACCCGTTTGGATGGCCTCCTGTGCTCAGGAGACGTGGGGCTCTCCAGGTTGTTGTTTTTCTTACACCAACCAGAGACAAGCAAAAATCATTAACAACCTCAACCTTCTCTGAACAGCTCGGGTATCTACGACACGAGCCGTTAGCCAGGTGATACAAGAGGTTTGTCTTGCAGGATGTGATGCCGAGAAAAAGTGAAAAAGGTTCTACATTGAGTTCAGCTGAGTATGTGTGGATGTGTTCTGGATGTGTGTGTGTGTGTGTGCTGGTTTGTGTGGGAGGTACTGTACTGTAGAGCGTGAAGGACTGTATGTGAGAGATAGCATAGAGCTGTGTGGGCGTACAGAATGTGTGAACGACAGGATGTGAGCCACTGAGTGTGTGTGTGTGTTTGTGCGTGTGTGTGTGTGTGTGCGTGTCAGGACGAGGGTTGCTGTTGGGTGCATGTGAGGACATGGCTCTCTTACCTCCGTGCCTTCTGTTTCCGGACTGGCGCAAAACAGGTTCTTTAATGCAATGCCCGAATGATCCTGCGGGCCTGAAAGAGAAACGAGAGTTACATCCTGAATCACTGGCACAGTCAGATAACCCTGATCTCAGCCTGCTGACCCGAGTGAGTCTGGAGAAGACGAATATCAGGGTTCTTAGAGTTCATCTGAAGTTCATCTTAATATAATTTATATTTCTACATGCGAGCTGAGAGGGACTGAAGGGAGGAAGCTGTAGATCATCTACAGTACCTGGACCACCTGCAACCAATCTGCAAATCCACTCCTGAACTAGTTTGACAGTATCCAACTCAGAGTGAAAGATACAACTTTTTACATTTGCTTCAGGTGGTTTTGTCCTTTTTGTGGTAAGTCGATTCACTTCCACTCACAATAAGGACGTGCAGGGATGTCAGAGCTGAAGGCCGCTTGTGTAATATTTAAAAAACTGCTGTTCAACGAAAAGACTGACTGAAAAGCGGTAACTTCAGAAAGGTCCTTGAGTAACAAACTAAAATCCAATCAGAACTTTGATTTCATAATTAAACCTGCTGATTAATGCACTTTGACATGAGCTCTGATTCATTTTCATTTCTCATTTTCTTGGAATAGTGTTGGGGGGTTTAGAGAGATAGAGGCCGTAAACAACACGTCCACCTGTGGCTCAATCGCTTTTACTTTTTAATGACTTCATCTGTCTTGTGTTTGGGAATCATCGGGTGTGTGTCTGTGTGTGTGCAGGTGTGTGTGTGTGTGCAGGCGGGTGTCTTACTGGTGGGGATCTCGGCGGGTCGCTCCACCACAGACGGTCTCTTCAGTGCAGGTTTGAGGGGCTTCTGTGGAATGGGACGAGTGGGGCTGAAGGATGATTCCTCTGTAGAGATCTACACACACACACACACACACACACACGCACACACACACACACACGCACACACACACACACATATATAAGAAATAGCACTTCATAGATCAACTGCTCTTCTTGTTCTGCGGACTCATTAGACAAATGGATACTACAAAATAAAAGCACAATCTGAAAGAAGATAATCCCGAGGACCAGAGTTCAGAGGTAACTCGAGGGTTGATACCACATCACATGACTTCCAACAATCATCCCTGACGGACTGGAAGAAACGTATTTTGGCTTTGTTGCCGTCGTTGTTTTTATGAAGAGGAGGAACATTCTGGCTTCATCCGTAAAATGTTTCACAGATCAAATGCTGCATGAGCCAAGCGAGATGATAGAGTATCATCAGTCTCAACGCTGGGAAGTGACTCGTTAGTACATTCATTAACATTCCCGACATATTTGGCTGAAACGGTCTTTTAATTAGACGTTGGACGTCAGCTAGCTGGAGTGTCTTTAATCTAGTTCCTTTCGTTAACTCACATATATTAAAGACTAAAAACACTGGCTGTCAGTGGGGAACAGCAGGTGAACCTCCATCAGTCCATCAGTCCATCTAATTCTTGTCACATCAATAATAAGAATTCAGAGGTAATAAAAGCCCATCAACTATCTGTTCACGTTCGCGGTGTCAAACTCTGTCGAACTACACGAGACAGCAGAGGAAGGAGCGGACAAACAGCGGGAAGAAAGAAGGTAAAAGTGATTCCCACACACAAACCCACAGAGGGATCGTTCCTCCCACCCCGACATCCACACAACATGCCTGAGGGGGTTCTACTCAGCTACTCTGCAAACTGATGATGAAAGAGAAATGAAGGCAGAAACACACACGCACTGCTAATGTATGTTATTGACGACTTAATAAGAAATGACTGATGCTCGAGGCGATCCATCTGTCAAACACCAGCGTACTCCGTGTTCCTGAACAACATTCACCACCCTTCTCTTCTTGTAGACGATCCAGGCAGGAGTCTCTGTCCAGGTCTTCCTCATGTTCCACTGTCAAAGGAACTATTAATGGATCTGCTCCACCCGTCACTGGTCAGTCGGAGTTGTGCAGGTGCTGCTTGTTATCGTGAGCCACCGTCTGCTTCATGCTGTGCTTCATTTACTTCATAACAAAAGCATCTAAGCTTTTTCTTGAAAACTGTAATGTAATTCTAGACATTGCTGACCCTCCAGGTATCAGCCAAGATTCCAGGTCACTCAGTTACTGTGTATACAACAATAGATTAGGTGTCTCCTAATGTTCCAGTTGACCTCTGACCTGAAAGCGGACCTCCTGACTGGCCCGGTGGCTGCCGTCCTCGCTGCCGGTGTTTGACACGACCGACAGACGCTTCTTCTCCTGCTCAGCTCGCTCCCTGATGTACTCCAGCCGCCGAGAGCGACCGAGCTGCAGGGAGAGCAGGGACTGGAGCTGGGCGCGCTCGATGGAGCCCAGCAGGATCATGGACTCTGTAATAGGAGGCAACGAAAAGACAGAACGGATGAGGAAACTCTTAAAGAAGTGAAGGCAGGAACTGGAGAAGGGGAAGAGAGACGTTAGGTCGGGGGAACATGACAACACGGAAGAGAAGATCGACGTGAGGAGGATGTAAACAGGTTGTGGAAGAGATGAAGGGAGAGGAAGAGAACGACAAGGAAACCAAAACCAGCGAGAAAAAGGTTGAAAGATGAGGAATACATGAATCCATTACCAGGAGAGGCGGGCAGAAGTAAAGAGGGACGCGAGATCAAGAGGAAGAGGAAGAAACGATCCAGAGGAGGAGATGGGAAGAACAACAAAGAGGATGAGATGACCCAATAAGTTTTTTTTTCGGGGGGAAGAGTGAGCAGACTGCAGGAGATATGAGACACATGTTGCAGCACTGCAGAGGACTCCAGAGTTACATAATAAGAGCCCAGAATGCAGTGAATATATGTGAACCGGTGTGTGTGTGTGTGTGTGTGTGTGTGGCAGCTTGTGCCTTCAACTAATAGTCTTTGTCACAGTACGTGCTGATTATGTGTTTGATTAAATGTTGCAGCTAATTTCTCCTGCACGGCTGCATAATGGGGACAGTGTTGGAATAGCAAATGTGCACTTCAGAGAAGTGGCAGCATCAACAAACTGTGCCCAGAAGAGTTTGTCAATCAGTCAATTACTCTAATATGCAAGCCCCCGAGGTCCCGAGCCTGGAAGGGACACTGGGTTCGACAGCATCAACAACAGGCGACACCGCCGTCATAGCTGACTCTTGGCTTGGTAATGGTAAAATTTTTACATTAGTATGCAGCCGGGTCAGAGGACAGGGTTCTCCCTCTAGGTTGGGAGTGAGTTACTGCCCTCAGTGAAGGAGTTTCAGTATCATCAGCTATAATATGGAACCTATAGGAGTCTGTTGTAGTGAAGAAAGAGCTGAGCCAGATGACAAAGCGCTCAATCTATTACTGGATTTGCCTTCTAACCCTCACCTACGGCAATGACCTTGGGTAGTAACCACACAAAGGAGATATCGTAGTCGTGTTGCAGAAGTGGGTTTCCGCTACAGGGTGGCTGTGCTTAGTCTTAGAAACAGCAGGACAAGCTCAGCCATCCTTTTACCGACTGCTAGGTGGCCCCCATGGCAGCCCAAGAACACAACTGGAGGGATTATATAGCTCATCTGCTCTGGGAGCACGATGGGGTCCCCCAGGAGGAGTTGGAGTGCTTTACTTTACTTAGAGGGACGTCCGGGTGATCCGACTCAGTCTGCTGCCACCGCAACCTCGTTCAGAATGAGTGGTGGACAAAGGACGGACGGACGGACGGGAACATGCTTCAGTTTCTAGAACCAGCTGTGAGTTGTGAGGATGCTGAGCCGGTTCCCATCACCCAGGTGAGGGAGGAGACATGTTACTGTAACCCCACACGTTAATGGTGTTGGTGATCATTTTAACTCTGTATTCGTTGTGGCCAGAAACATTTTTACTAAAACACCCCATTAACTTATCAGCAAACAATCCATGTTTTATTTATTTTCATCATTTGCACTTGGTGCGATGGAAATCCTCCTCCTCCTCTCTCAGAATGATTAGATATATTCAAATAAGAGCTCTCTGTCCTAATGGGATTTAAATATGCATCAGTCTTGTATGTTGGGAAATACTATTTGTAAATAGCAGGAAATAATGAGGAACACATTATTTGGTGAACTCAGTTCCCCTGAGTGTTACGACTTAAGGAGGTTTTCAGGATATTTTCAACTCAAGTGAAGACATGAAAAAAAAGAATTAGCAGGATATGAGATGTGCATATCTGCAGGAGCGCCCTTATGAAATGAAAGGAGGAATCAGAGTATTCAGTCTCACCAGCTGACTCCACCAGTGCCAGGGTCTTCAGGTGGCCCGTCAGGAGGACGTTGTGCAGGTCTCGGTAGCAGCAGTTGAGTGTGATGTACCGCACATCCCTCACCATGATGTCCTCCACACGAATGTTGTACTTCCTGAGAGGAGGAGAGGGAGAAGAGATGGAGGAATAAACACAAGGATTTATACAAGAGGGAGAAGAGATTTGTTTAGGAAGAAAGAACAATAAAAGGCCCTCGTTCAAAATCAAGTATTTTATTTTTTTTAAAGTTTCATACTGATTTAAAACTATAATGGGTCTGATGTGCTGCCATGACACCATTTGTTCTGCTTGGTCGGTGCAGTTTTCCTACATCCAAACGCCCTGCATGGATCTATAATCGCTCTTCTTCCTCGCTGATGCCGACAGCTCGTCCTTCCTTCAGCTGACCTGTCCCTCTAATAATACATTCAACTGACGGCATGTCATCTAGATGTTACCGGCGGTGACGGCACGGCCATGTTGACAGCAAGGAAACATTGTGTAACACTGAGCAGATCTTGCCTCAGCAGAATTGTACACCTCGGTACACCAGTCATATACAGTCAGCTTTCTCTTCCGGCTTCAACTTGCCAAAATTCTGCAAAACAAGACAGCAGTCGCTGGAGGTTTCAGCTGCCAACGCCTGCAGACGTGCCAGCAAGCCGGCTCCAGCCAACCCTGCTCTCCTTGTTGGCGTGACAACTCAGAAACATTGGCCACTCTTGAAATACCAAGTCAATTCGATGACAATACGCCCCAATTTCTGCTTCAATGCAACAGCTCACAAGGTCAATCTGAGGACCTGATAGAGAGCAGGCTGTCTGACAGCAACAGGATAATAATCCGGTGCAGAAAAGGACCTCCTGGACAATATGACACTTCAATGGTACTTTTCATAGAGTCAAATCAGGAGACACTCAAGATCTGGCAGCATGTGTCTTCTCTCGCGTTGGTGTCTGGTTTGTCTGGGTTCTCTCCACTACCCCTGACATTGGGATTTATATATGAAACTGACGTGATACCTACTTTCATTCATCTACATGGTGTTCAAAACACTTCCAAGCGAGGGCGGGTGATTGGCGAGAGAGGCAACGATGCTCACTTAGGAGGCCGGATGGTGGTTACATACGAGTGGTGCAGTTTGGAACGCACCATCTTTGTCATTCAGTATCTTTGTAATAGACAATAGATGAGGGACAGAGACTTTATGAGGCTCCTCTGGTTTTCAGGTCAGGACATAAACGAGGAACCTGCCTTACCAAAGGTGTTTGGGAAGGGCAGTAATGTCTTCCCAGCCTGCTGATGGATGGACGGGAGCCTCGTCCTCAATGCACGGCAGAAATTATCAAAGAGGCTTCAGACTTAGAAACACTCGGTCCCACGCATCAGTAACACAGTGGGCTTCAAGAGCTTCTCTTTGAAAACAGCTGATGACAAAGAGAGCAGGCAGTAAACCAAACAGGAAAGTTTCTGCCCAACAGTTGAACAAAGAGTTGAATCTCTCCACGGAGCTGCAGGGTTGATGACGAGTCTTTGTAGTTTCATCACTACATGAATGCGCGACACCTCATCCTTTGACCCTTCGATCTGCCAACCTGACATGAGTTCTGTCTCCATCTTTGGTTCCAAGTGTTCAATGCTGCTTCGCTGCACCTCTGCAAGATCGCCTGTCAATCAAGCGGTGTTGGCCAACGACTCTGTGATTGGATCCTCTGTTGATCGAATTTCTAGCTGATGTTTGAGCTCCTCAAAAAAGACTCCTGCAGTTGTCAACAGCACATCAAACGTATTTAATGACTGAAGAATTTATGAGTGACAGGAAGTGAGACCCCTTTAATAAAGACAAGCTCCTTAAAGAACACGAGCATTGGCTGCTCTTTTTAATTTGCTGGTGGATCAGAGGGAATGACCTAATGCATGCCTCTGAACTGGCTTCAACCGCTGCCAGGACTGATTTCCCTCGGGAATATCAAAGGAAGTTGATCAAATCTGATTGGTGTCCTTTTAATTGAGCCTTCCTCCCCACAAGGCATGGCGACACGTCTGATCGGTTGGAGGCGGTCTGCCTTTAAGCCTTGGCTTATAGATCAGAGCCAAGATAAACAGATTTATAAGGTTATAAATCCCGGGCTTATAGATCATCCATAATGTCCAGGGTGAGAGTGAAGAGGCTACAGGCAGTGATATATGTGAGTAAACCAGGGTGGGTGAAGATAGGTGGAGGAGGACGGTGGGGGGGGGAGCCAATAAAAAGATGCTTGTAATGATCGGGAGAAAATATGATCATCTCAACAGTGGAGCGTTTCACCCACCTATAATTGGCAGCGTGTAGTAACAGAGTGACACACACACACGGACACACACACACACACACACGGTGATGGTGTTATGCAATTGTTCCCACACCTTTCTGTCCCTCCAACACTGAAGGGGGGTGTTTCCTTCAATGTTGGAATAAATAAATGATTCCAGAGCGAAGGAGGACTGAGGTGGAAAAGGTTGCATATGTGGTTTGATTCTAGAGTGTGTAAATCTATATTAGATCTGTGCGTGAATCGACCAAAACAATACACAGACGTGGAAGAAAAGAAAGTCTCTCCTTTGTCTGCGCGGGCGTGTTAGCAAATGTGTATACCCTCATATGTGTGTGTCACACGGCAGGCGTTACGCAAGTGATCCTGTGTGTGTGTGTGGGTGTGTGTGTGTGGGTGGACGGTTGTGTGGGTGTGAGATGGATATTTTCCAGTTTGAGTGAAAAATACATTCAGCTCGGAGGGGGCCGCATTACCTACTGTGTCTCATTTCCTCTCCCTCCCCGCAGCCTCCGACTCGGGTTTCATATGTTGCAGATATATCACGTAAATACACACTCCTAAAGGGCTGTGGGACGGAGACCGGAGCGAGGGAGGAGGAGGAGGAGGAGGAGGAGGAGGAGGAGGAGAAGGCAGGGAGAGGTGGAACAGTGAGGGAAGCAGGTGCTTTCAAAGTCACGGTGTTTGCCATGAAATAAAAATGACACGAGGAGGTTTACACACGCACAGTTCATATAGAGGGGTTTCCTTTTCGAGTCATTGATATCTTCGGATATTTATACACACTAAGGATTCCACACAGTTCTTAATCCTGCACAGTCAACTTCTAACATTTCGTAACTTTGTTTAATCATTGTTATGTTGTCATAACAAATAGAACGCATGGCTGAACTGATGCAAATTTAATTTGACTAATATTTGTTAGGATCATACTATTAATGATCCTTAGGGTGTGTTGTGTGTGTATGAACCTTTGTCCATGTGTGTTTGTGTGCATGCACATTTGTTCATGGATGGAAACACACTGCTCACATGCAGCGCACACACACATACACATCTAGTACAGGACAGGAGAATATGAAGCAGCAGATAATAAGGAGAGGCATCAGAGTCTGAGGGAAGGATATATAACGAGTGGATGGACAGCGTGGGTCAGCTGATGAAGTGAAGGACTGAAGACCGAGAGGAGATCTTCAGGGGAAGATCACAGAGAATGATGAACAGATGGGGGGTGAAATCACATTTTTTCTCATTACTCCCAATCTAGTGATTGATGCATCTATCATTGCCACCTATTGATTCGTCAACATCAATAACAATTAACGGTTCTAAACAATTCCCTCCGAGGTGCTTCCGTGTGTCTCGGCTCGGCTCGGAGGACACCCAGCAGCTGGTTATCCATGGCAGTATTGTGTGCTTGGTATAAATTATTGACGGAAGTGAAGTCCCTGGCAGAGGCAATTAAAAACCATGTAACACGGAGCCGTTGAGCCAGGCACCTCCGAACAGCCTTTGTCTCCTCGTGAAGCACATTATTATCCATTATTCAAGGTGTACACGTACGCTGACAATGCAAGCTATTTAAAGCTCAGACACCTGATTTGAGAAGCAATATGAAACCCGTTGACACTCTGTAAAGGCTCACCGTGTTCTCAACCATGGCAATTAACATATCAGACTCACGGCTGATTTCATTACCATGCTTGCACCCAATACTCCTTTATTCTACACATTCCTCTTCATGCATAGCCCACAACAGTTCCCTGACCTTGTTGGATGCTCTCAGTGGGGAACACAAAGCTCACATGGACTGTACAGCTGGATTAGTGCTGCAGTCTCTAGGTCCTCTATAGTCTAATCCTGTTATCCTTTTTTTCAATTCGCACATTTTATTTGGGTTTGTGATGGACATTGCAGCCTTCAGTGGGGTCATCACCTGTATTAAACTTGTCATGTAAAGCTTTCATACTCTGCAGCATGATCTACATATTTCAATCAATTCTCTCAGCATGATCTTGTGCTGATGCTCAGCGACCGGATGTTGCATTTCATTTCATCAACTGTAAGCCGTATTATGTTCGGACACAATCAATATAAATGCTATTTGTCTTTACCTTTCCCAGGCTGAGCACACTGAATGCATCTGTCCAACACTGGCCATGGAAAGGAGAGTCCAGTGTGAACTGTATCTCAAAGTCTGTTTTATTCTGTCTTTCATGCATCACTTTGTGTCCACTGTAGATCCTGCTATGACCTGTACGTCCTGCAATGCAATCTATTGTAATTTTATGCAAATGTCCGGCCAGCGTGATGCAGTGTACATACTCATGGTGTCCCCAGCCGAGTTCGGGGAGGTAGGGCAGCTTCTTGATCCGGATGATGGAGTCGTACAGGGAGGGCTGGAGGGACTGGGCCACAGCGTTGGCCAGGATCACCGCTATCATCACCGGCAGGATGTGGGAGATCTGGCCAGTCAGCTCGAACACGATGACCGCGGTGGAAACCGTGTGGGTGACCGCTCCGGACAAGGCTGCTGCACCTTTGAGTGGGTGACAGGACAGTGGGGTGAGTGAAGGAACAAGTGCTGGAGTGAAGTTGTTGAGATCAGCGGTTCTCAGGGTGGGTTTAAAGGGCTATTCAAAGGGCTTTGAGAGTGTTTGAAATATATTAGCATATATTCAAAATATACATCACATGATTGACACTTGGTTCGTAAAGGAAGTCAAAGGAACCCTGATCACCCCCTCACAATCATCTCCCATAAGCCCATAAATCAGATATCAGCTTATATAACAAATTCAATAACGGCGATACACAACTGAATCGAAGCAAAGTGAGCCTTCACTGCTCAACATGGAGTAACACCTAAAACATGAGATGGGCAGTAGAAGGAGAGGGGAGTGAAACAGAGTGAGAGTCTGCAAAGCGGGGTTTCATTGTTCTCTGTCCTAACTTAATTAAGCCTGTGTATGTCTGTCAATGCTCCGAAGACAAAAGCACCCATCAAAAACATTTAGACTGTAACGCCGGCCCCGCTGGAAGATAAAAGAAGCTCATCAGGCTGTCAGGCCTCCAAAGGGCTGAGTCATCAGCCTTTGTGCATCATAACAACATCAGCAAGTCCCCGAACAATAAAAAAAGCACTGTCAACGTGCAACAGTTGCATAATCAGCAGCGAGGCTGCACAGTGATGCAGCACAGCGGACGGAACCACAACATTACATCTCATTAGATGGAATATGGAAGAATTACGTGGCGATGACGAGGCAGCGTTTGCATGACCTGAAATATCCTTTCTGCTATAAGATCATTGTGCTATCAAGTCTTTTCTTGCTTAGTGAAAAAGCAACCATAAGATCTAACACCTCTGACTGCTGGCAGGGTTCACAGGTTGCAGGAACAGGATTTAATTAGTAAAATTTTAATTATAAATCTCTCGAAAGCGATTGTATTTTTCTAAAGAAGCACTAGGTAGTTTTATTTATGACCTACTGACATAAAATACTATTTAATTATGTTTATTAGCATCACTGTAACACCAATGAATTCTCTGGGCATTTGTATATATATAATATAATATAATATAATATAATATAATATAATATAATATAATATAATATAATATAATATAATATAATATAATATAATATAATATAATATGATATAATATACTATAATATACTATAATATACTATAATATAATATAATATAATATAATATAATATAATATAATGTAATATTTGCTTATTGCTGATTGTCAGAATTGATCTTTAATTGGCTGGTCAGTGCGATGAATTGAGGTTCAAACATGCCAGAGATGTTACTGGAGTAGTTTAGAAACCATCACATACTGTTCGTGCTCCAACAGAAAGACGCTGACGCTTTTACTGTAAATTGTCAATTTAAAATAATTTGATGTGAAAGAAGAATAGAAAGACAAACAGCGAAGGGCCTCGCCACAACCACGTCCTCCCACTGAACAATAACAACACCAACATCTCCCTGGTGCAGTCATGTTCTGCTGGTGATGTCATCTGGAAACAGACTCTGCTCAGTGTTGAGAGAGTCCTGATATCGAGGTCCTGCCTGACCCAACCCTGAGCCATCGGCTTACTGCAGAGCGACTCATCGGTGCGGTTTGAAACAGGCGGTCATGACTCCCCCCCCCCCCCTTAATTTTCCTATCTGCAAGTCCCAAACTCATAAATACAAATGGCTCCGCAACTTGGAGCAGCTGTCAATCAACACACAGCCACATTGTTCAATTCGGATTCTTTGCTCGGATCAGCTTTGCCTATCTTGGCGGTGAGATCTTCATCTCACCGACCAATAGACAGGATCATGTGTGCACAAGGACGGAGGCTGCAGAGGGAACCTCAGTGCACAATCACAGCAGCTGAGCTCACTTAGAGAAGGAACAGTGAGACTAACAAGGAAGCAGGAAAATTTCTCACATTGAAAAGACTAAAATCACTGGTTGACCGTGGAATTATTCAACAGGTCAAATGAGGCATGTGAGCACCGACACATTACATGACTTTGCTTTGCATCAGAAAGCAGGAGGAGTTTCCTCTGACTCCACTGATGTCGATAAGTCATACTGACGGAAAGAATAAGCTCAGAAACATGTCCAGACTTTTCTCCGTCCGTCTGGTCTTTACTCAGCTTGTTGCACTTTATCTTCACGTGTCGGTGCCTTTATTCAGCCTCCATACATGACGGAGAAGCTCGGTGACATTTGATCTATTCTAATAAGCAACAGCTGACAAACAAATACTTCAGTTTTCATCATCTCCGCCAGATGCTCCGGTTTATTATACAATCCCATTTTAAACTTTCAGACTCTCCGAGAGGCAGAGAGCACACGGGAGCAGAACCACCGTCTGTGAAGGTTTGTTGTGTTGTCAGCTGGTGTCTGAGTGAATCCAGTCCAGTCACCTCCTAACTGATGGCTCCTTTAATCTGAGCCCGTTGACACTGAATGAGGAGTATAAAACGTGAACAAAACGTACCCACGACAGCATAGCCTCCTGGCACGATGGGGTAGATGGTGCCATCCGTGTTGATGCCATCTGGGAACCAGGCTGCCATGCTCTCTCCAACCAGACGACCGAACGCTGCCCCTGAAGGATCGACAAACAAGCACAGTCATTACGGGATTTAATACCAACTGTGAGCAGTTGTGAATGACACTACTGTACTGTATTTATGTGCTCACTTACCTTCCTGTCAGTCGTTAGATACAGATTATAGCGGTTCCCATGTGTGCACCTTAAATATCAAGCTACCAGAGGAAGACTGATAACTTTCACTACATTCAGGTGTGTAACGGATGAAACAAGCAGAACATCATGTGTGAGTGAGCTGATGGGTGGACGACACACACACACACACACACACACACACACACACACACACACACACACACACACACACACACACACACACACACACACACACACACACACACACACACACACACACACACGCTCCTTACCAATAACAAACACTGGCATGAAGGCTCCGCAGGGAACTGGGATGGTGGTGGCCAGCGCCGACATCCAG
>CAAKHC010000197.1:13568-31796 GCA_901007825.1 Macroramphosus scolopax
CCACCCCCCCCCCCCCCCCCGACCCACCCCATAGACGCAAATACAAACACACAGCCCTCAATACCAACAATTATAAGCACAAGTGATGGATACTCTGGCTACTCTGGATACTGTAACACCAATACAGAGACATTTTAAGGCTCCAGCTCAACAATAGAATTCAGATTTTACATGAATGCATAATATTATAATGATGTAACAGTCACAGGGATTACTTCATGTACATTTTCCTGATTATACTTCCATAGTTTTAACATTTTCAGTGCAGGAGTTTGACTTGTAATTGTGTTGTATCGTAACTTTTATTGTTTTAAAAGGGATCTCAGCACTTTCACCACCACTGTCATATCCACAACATGTTTAAAAATTATAAGGGGGCATAGCTGGTTTGTGTTGCTGATAACATGCCCATGGCAACGCTTGTTACCAGTCGCAGCAGCTGGAGATACCTACTGTGGCAGAAACTACCACAGAGGCAGCTTTCAGAACTTGAGCAGGTTTTTTTTTGGTCTGCCTGTCTTTGGACTGATTTGGTCCCCACAATAGTTTTAGACTTGTGCAAGACACCTTCTCGATATGAAAAATGCCCTGGCATATATTGTTAAGAGTTGCCGCTATATACCGTAAATAGAAGTGAATTGAATTAATACATGATAGTTTTTTACATATTTTTGTGTGTAATGTCCTTTGGTGTTGCTGTTAGCTGAGATGACCACAGTACCTGTCAAGCAAAATATACGGAAATTAGGTTGTCGATTGTGATTATCTGACATCTGAGAGTGACACACACACCCCAACCCTAACCCTTACCCTTTAACCCAGTAGACAAGAAGCATTCGTTGTGCAGCATGCATCCTGAAAGTCTGATCAGACGGCCGGATACACTTACTGTAGAGAGCAGGAGGAGCAGCAGGCTTTTTAGAGTGTCTTCAAGGCTGTCAGCCAAGGACTTTCTGTCAGCCAGCCGAGCAGCTTTGACAGGAAGTGAGCTTTCCGACATGGTGGTCTCAGTCCTTCAGAAAATACTAACACTCAACATCACCAGCACAACACACTCCCACATTCTCCTTTTCCCTGCAGAAAATATTGAAATCTGATAGTCATGATTTACGTTTGCATTTTTGCAAACGTAAATCTTAGGTTAGCAGCAGTCAGCAGTTCTCTTCAGATTGTCACCTTTGACAGAAAACTGATGAGGTTCAGTCCTCTGGGGACGTGAGGAGTGCTCTCACGCTTCCATCTGTACGAGATAATTCCACGCAGATGTACTGGCTCTGAGATTTACAGCGCGGCAGTCATTCGGGGTTTAGAGCAGCTTTTTCCCTGCGCTTTTTGGAATCTTTATGTGACAGAACAATGAGGAGACAGAGTTCTGCAGTTTAAACATACATATAAGGATAAACACTGTTCAGGTTTTTACCTGATCACTCGTGTCTTCTGAACTCATCCTACTTCACCCTTTCTGAGCCTTTTTAAGAATGAAACTGCACAGAGAAAGAAACAGAAACAAATGTGTTTGCTCTGCGAGAGAAATAAATGCACATACAATTGAGTTTAAAAAAAGATGGCACATTTATTGCAACATAAATGTTATATACATTGTGTTTTTCTGTTGAAAAAAAGACAGAAAATTCAGATTCTCGCATTTCTGGATGTTAATCAACAATACCTTTTCATTTGACACAAATCTTATCAATCAACAACGGAGACTGAAGAATAAGATGGTCGGTCACACTTTTATGAATCTTCAGCTTGTATGAAGCTGTTTATGTAAGTCTACAAGCAACAATTCAGCTATGTTCTTGAAAGTACAGGTAATAATGGACAGGTTATTGTAAGTAACCGTACATTTTACTATCTAATATAGTAAAATAAAGTAAGAAACTTTTTACTCAAAACTTCTGCTTTCAAAAATCTAGAAAGAGTCATATTTAGAATTCCAGAAATATTCTTACAGTATTATTGTATAAAAGACTAACTACAGTGAAAAATAAGCCAAATGTTTTTTTTTCTTTTTTCATATATCATACAATGGAAAGCATCTGGGGTTACAGCAAAGTCTAACTTGGTAAAATGAGGAGCAAACAAAATGTAAAAAGAACAGGAAAATTAAAATCAAATGAAGGAAAGAGAGTAGGAAGTGACAGAGTAAGAAGTGACAGAGTAGGAAGTGACATATATCCTCAATCGTTTCTGCCAACATGAATACAAGCTCATGATACTGAAATGAACAACAGGCCCACATTCACACTGAGAATACACAACATTTTTATTAAAGTAAAAGTTGTTAAATGATAAATTGTTAATGTAAACTCTCGGCATGGCTTCTCAGTCTAATTTCAGTCCCTTTTCGTACGGAGCATTCTGAATGTGGCAGCCTTGTTTCAGTGGTCAATAATGATGGAAGACAATACACAAAGAAATAAATGGAATATAAAGAGTCTTAAGACCAAAGACTTCATAAAGGAGAATAGTAAAGCATGCACTGATAAGGAAAACAAGAATAAAGCCATGACAACGGTCAAAGAAAATCTTTTGTTCATTGTTGTGCTACAGTTCAATAAAAACAACTATTTCTGATATTCAGCAAAGTACATGAAATATCTAGTCGGACCTATTGTATTGGTTATATCAAATAAACAAAACATTGTTGAAAATAACTTAGAAGATTCCTCTGCTCATTGAAACTTGGCATTACATGCTGGAAGCCTAAAGAAATGAATTACCAAAAACAGCATAACAAAACTTTACGTGTGTTTACGAAGTGTTCATCAGGCCTGGAAAAAGTCTGGTCGTAGTTTCACTTTTTTAATACTACTTCATCATTAAGCAATATCTGATTAGATGTTGGGAAATTACAAAAAAAGAAGCCACTTCTCACGTCAGGACCATGTAACTGTCAGGCTAAACAAAGACCTGTAAAAGTGTGTCCCTGCTTACATAGAAAATTACATGGCAAAGAAACCTAAAGGCAATGAAGTCCCTTTTTCCTTTAGTTAAGACACTATAAATATTCAGGGAATGCTAAGGTTTGAAAATAGTTTGCTCTCTGTGTGTTCAATGCTCACTACCGAGGAAAAAACTCAACTAAATTAGAGCTTTCAGTAAAACTAGAGTTTGCCGGACCTCTGTCACCTCACTATTGTTGACGCTACTATATATTCGGGCCTATAAGAGCCTGATCTAAACACAAACAAACATAATGGTTTTGGTTACAGATGTGGCTGCTGAAAGAACGAATAAAATATAAATATAAATAATATATCCTCTCTTTTTTTTGAACGGGGGCCTTTAGTCTTCAGGTCTAAGCTTTAATGCTAATTTTCAATTGGGTATAAATATCGCTGTAAACTGGCCAATAAATTAATTAATCTCAATATTATCTTCTGAGTGCCCAAATATTTTCTCCCTCATCTTGCACTCGCCAGGTTGGAGTGCTCGGCTTAAACGATGACACTGGCAAACTATAGATCGACTGAAAAGCTACATACTTCTCTTTGAAATTGTTTCAACTTCCCTTTGGACACACAATTTTAGTTCAATAACATAATAAATAGAAAAAAAGAAACAATTGCTGTTACAATGCATTCGTCAATTCAGTTTAGGCACAAGGCAATTTCCACACACAGTTGGAGGAGAGTGCGAAGTCTGATTGTTCGGAAGTGACACACCTCTTGCAGACAAGGATATGTGCTGAAGATTTGTTTTGTGGGAGACATTTGCGGATGGAAACTGGTCACAGAGATGGAAGATGGGCTCTTCTTCTATCTTAGGACTGGATTGTGATAGCATCGTGGTCTTTCTCCTCCAATGGGTGTCACAAACTGTGAGTCCTGTCTGTCCGTTGGAAGCAAGGTCAACGACTCATACGGGACAGAAATGATCTGGATCACTGTCATCTGGAGAGAGGAGAGAAATAAACGGATCAGCCCTGTCGGTCAATAATCACAAGGTGCAATACCCATCTATATTATTAGGTCAAGAAATGATTCATTTTCAAGTGTTGGTTGCGATATAATCCTGTCATTGCTAATGAAGTTCATGGTTAGCTGCAGCCCTGGAGGTGGTTGTACCTGTTTGCTACTCAGAGGTGGCCCATGGGGTTGGATGTGTCAGCCAAGCCAGGATGTACCCCCGTGTGGCCTTGATGGACATCGCCAGAACCCCCAGACATTTTTTCCTCCTCCCTTCTCTTAAGGCAGGCTGCTTTGGGGTTGAGATTCCGCTCTGCAGGTTCGGAGAGATGAGAATCAAACATTTGAGATATTTTATGTCATTTCCTATATTTCCTGTTTATCAAAGGACACCATGGGACAAAATCCATATGTTGGTCCAGCATTTCTTTGAATTAAATATTCAGCAGCACTATCATTACAGCAAACAGGAATATCATCAGTCACTCAAACATCTTACAAACACCCTCTTCTTGTGTTGGGAGATTGAGAGTCTAAGCTCGTCAGTTCTTAAATAAATCACCTCCATTAAGATCAGCTCAGGTTACTCCAGTTCTCTTATTCATGATTTTTCCTACTTAAAAGCAATCTATACTTGCGAAACCGTTTCCTGAAAATGTTTAATAACAAGTCAAAATCTATTTGATCAAGAAACAGAAAGTGTCCCTTCTGACCTCTAACTTGTTGCTCCAAGTTAAGAATGACCGCCACAGCCTGATGTAGGATTAGCAGTTTAGTCTGGGGCTTCTCGCTTTTCATGTGCAATTGGCACATACGACCCAGCTCTTTGAAGGCCTCGTTGATGTCTCGCACCCTTAGGCGTTCACGGGCGTTGTTAGCCATCCTCCTCTCACGCTCACGTTCTGCCTTCTGCTCTGGATTCAGGTCTTCATCATCAGCGATACTGTGGGAGACGAGAAAAAAATCCAAATGTGATTAAAAGTGTTACTGCATTTATGATATCTGATCCAATTTCTCTCACAATGTGAACGGACTAAATATATGTGCACATTTCTAGCTGAATGAAATTGATCATGGATCCAGGCTAAGCTAATAATGGGCAATCAATTTGTAATCAAATTTGAACTAATCATATATAAGGACAAATTGGCAAGGTACATTATAAAGTACAGATATGGTACAATATTTCTGAACATTCGTAGATATTTGAATAACCCAAAATGAAAGGAATGTGCTATATGATAACAGACATAATTAACCAGTGACAAGAGGTCACATATTTCAGTCTCAACTCAACCTAATTTCTTCTGCTGACAGATTGATATTAAAATCAAAGAGAGGGTAACCAGCCGTCCTTCCTTCAGTTATTTCACTACTTTTTCTTTCTTGTCAAAATAAAGAGGACTTATTCTCTGAATAGAGGTGTGGAAGAATGCCGTATCTCAACAAGTTAAAGCTGCAATACAATCAGCGCATGGTTCAAGAATATTCTTTCTGTCTGCTCACATTCATGTCTTGGATGAGATCTTATTACTACCCTCTGTTAACTGCTATCTTTAGAAATACACCAAATTGTTTGAGGCTGAAACCACATAATCAAACATGACATTCAGAAAAACTGTATATTTTATCAAATGTTCTGCCTGTAGATTGTGTATCAACATCTTGTTACCTTGTGTGTGTTCCTGTCCGAGGTGTCCTCATATCTCTTCTGTCGCTTTCATCATCTGACTTGTCATCGTTGGAGAGGGAATCATTCATGTCATCCCTGTCATGCTTCTCCAACTTCAGCTCCAGGGCGGAGGCCACCTGGCCAACCAGGCCTGCAGCAAGACCTGAGGTTAAAAATAGAGGTATGACACCATCCATAAACTGGTACATATCACGCCGTGTGAGCCATTAAATTAGTATAGAGAGCTGCGGGGAGCGTCGGACCTCTGAATGTTTCCACTTGGAGGTTGAGATCTGTGCTGGATGTGGAGCCGGCACTCTGCAGGCCTCCATGACTGTTGAGACTTGCAGCATCGTCAGCGTGGGCACTGCCCTGTTGCAACACAGATAGGAAGGACATTGTCAAGACAGGAAGCTGACATTCTCCGGAGATGAAAAATAAATCAGAAAGAATAACCTTCAAAGGAGATAATGGGCACCTTCCAGTGAGACTCTCTATCAACAGTCTGTTGATAGGATTTCAAAAATGTGTTTTCATATGTGGAATGTTGTTAAATGCGATAGATTTGGAAATTTTAATGGAATTTAGTTTGTATTAGATGGCTGTTAGAAAGCAAATGTTCTCAGATATTAACCTGGGGGTGTTTTACTTCACAGTAGCATACTGTGTGTTAGTGCAGTTGTACTTTACTGCTCACCAGTGTCTTTAACCACAACTAAGAATAACCACAACAACCCAGCTGCTTCTTCTGTGTTCTGTTTCAAAAGATGTCAAACTAAACCCTCCTCATATTCTGGACATTTCCTTGTAATTTTGTCAACATTCATAACTGAAAAATGGTCAACTCCCGCAGTGTTGTACCACCAAGTCATTCCTTACTGGGGTTGCCAAATGTTAAAAAAATTAAATTTTCAAGGGAAGGCGGGGAAATCTTCGCTAAGGGTGGAAGGAATCTCCCCCTTTTCTTATGGTATGTAATCCCCAGTCACTGTTGGCCTCTCTTAACCCCGCTACCCCAAGATCCTCCCCTTCCTCGGCGTTACGCTAATCTTTGCTGTGCTCTCAACAGGTGTCCAAACATGTCTTTGTCCAGAGGAAGGGGAGGGAAGCCTGGGCTCTGGCAAGAAAAGAAGGCTGCCATTTTCATAGCAGGGGCCTTATTACCATACAGCTGAGGATCTCTATTTGGGTGGAGGCCTTGGGTGCAGACACACGTTTCCAGCCATTCAGATTTCCTGGGTTGTTAAAGAAAGGGGTAGACTGGGGTAGAGGGTGGGGTGTCAACCAGAGTTAGAGCCTGTGGCTGTGCCGTGCTGAGGCTGGGGAGCCCTGTCTGAGGGGACCTCTTCCCACACAGGAAGTGCTGTGTTAGTGCAGACACAGTACGTTTTATCTGACAGTCGCAGTACACCGGCATCACTGCCACAACCCACTGCTCTGTAACAAACACGCCAAACTGAACTCTCCTGACAACCAACACAGCAGGAGGTTTGGGGTTGTGTTAACCGGAGAAATATAACTCTTGTCAAATGTTAAATATGCATTGATACAAAAAAGTAAACCTGTCTTTATCTGATATGAATAAGCTGTATAAATGTCTGGTGTGATTCTTAAATTAAAATGTACCTAATTATATCTAATAATAATATCTAATTGGATAATTACAGGATGATATCATTTTAACAAGAATTTAGATAAGAGAAGTAAATATCTTATTAAAAAAACATATTGTTGAATGTGTTTATGTTTCATTGTCTGCATCTTTCCATAACAACTCATCTCAACTCCCATAATCAAACTGACGCAGCCGTGCTTCTCTTTTGTTCTGATCTAGTATTTGGGTCTTTCCAAACACCTAAGGATTACAGTTGGACGAGCTGCCATGAAAGACGTCGGATGAATGAATACATGATGATTATCCTGAGACCTGCATTCCCATGTTCCTCAAGAGGCTGCGAAACTCTGAAAGGAGCCCGACACACAAACACGTCCAACACAGCATAATGAAGTGAAGCACGACTTCATTCCGTTAGGCCTGTTTTCCTCATTTCTCTTTCACCCTTGTGTATACAGCCATACTTAGGGGGAAGGCGAACCTTTGGCCAGCCATTACACTCATGGAAAATATGTCAAGAGAATTTCAACTGTTCTGTGTGGAACATGTCTAGTTTTACATATGGCAGCAGACCCATTTTAAGTAGGTGGCCGAGGCAGAGAATCAGAAATAACATATAGGACTAATCCAAATACATGTGTTTTCCCCTTTTGTATTCCAAGCACAAATCAAGAAAACATTGAAAATTATTATCTAAATACTTAAGTCACGCTGTCATACCATCGCTGTGGTCCGACTTGGAACGAGAGCAGAGGCAGGGAAATTTGCTCCAATGGCTGCTATTGGCCCATTTTGCACCTGTCCCAGCAGACTATGTATGTCGCTGGGTAGACTGGCGGTGGAGCCCACTGCGTGGTTCCTCAGAACAAGGATTGCATCATCCAGTCTGTCCAGACGATCCTCCATTCGAGACTGAGAGGACGGAGGTGTTGTAAAGGGAAGGGTTATGGAGCAGGAGAGGAGAGGAAAAGAAGGACAGAGCAGCTTAGTATAAGCAAACTAGCCAAAAATGAAAACAGTGATTGGATGTAGTGGACTTGAAAAGAACAAAAACACATTTTAAACTTAAGATAAAAGAAATTAAAATGTAACATCAATTGAGCCATTTCAACTTGAGCCATAGTTAACAAATACACTCAAAACTGATTATTAGATCAGCTCTACAGTCACATGGAGTGCTTCAACAATTCATTTACAAATGAACATCTGCACCTAAGCTGATTACTGCAAGCTGGAATGGCTAATAAGACAACATAACAATAAGGCAACTTAAGGGCCGTAAATATGAAAATGCATTTCACTGTGAGGAATGTGGACTGCAAGTTGAGTTTGTGAGAGTAAACAAAATGAAGCAAGCAGAGACGTATGGAACATGTAATGGAAACGAGCTCTATCTGAAGGGCAGAAGTACCTCGCAGACATCCTTTAAGAAAGACATGGCATCCTGAAGATGCTCATGCAACTGCTGATGAACTCTGTTTTTCTGGCAAAGTCAAATAAGAATAAGACAGGATTATAAAAAAAATCAGTATCAATGAAAACCAGAAATATACAGAGAATAGAGATTGTTTTGTTTTTTTAAAAGGCCCACACAGTAGAAGGACAGGATTTGGTCGGAAGCACACAGCTGCTGACCACTCACTTTGTACGGATAAAAATGTTTTGTTGTTTGCCATTTTAATACCACCTACTACAGAATTGGTCATTTTCTCAACTTTGAGTGTGCAGGAAGTGTTACACAAAGTTCACATCCTCGATAATACGCTCACAGCAATATCCAAAGTTTCCTTTCTCACCGATGGATCACTGGTTTTGCTTTTTATCATTTTAGCATTCAAATAAGTGTAAATGCGGATAAAAGCTGCGATCCACCAATAACACCACTAGTGAGAGAATTGTTATGTACAATATAAGTAGTATTGTTCAACAAATTAGATCCAGCACTGAGGAATGTGAGGCAAGTGGTCACGCTACAAGAATGTTTGTTTGATGATCATAGCCAGACCTTTGTTTACGGACTATCTTCCAATTGTATAACTGCTCTTACTGCTGTCAGTCCCAGTGCACTACCATCATCAGTCATTTCAACTGGAATTTAAACCTCTGCTGGCATGTTTGGACAGTTGTTCATCGCTGTTCCCAGAGGTCATGGGGTTTTTCAAATTCCTCAGTTGGTTTTGGATTCAGCTACCTGGGAACGGGGATCCGTGCTTTTACTTTTTTGGACAAAACATTTGAGCATTCCTTCGGTATGACATGTGCTGAATAAAAATAATTTCCTGGCTCCTGCTTGCATGGCAGCAAAGGAATCCTGGAGAAGTGGCTCAGTGTACAGCTGCCACCAGCCCCTTTAAATAAACCCATCCCCCAACTGTCATCTCCGTCCTGACTGGCGGATTCTAGGACAGATGGCGAGCCCCAAGGGACAGGTATTGTTCAGTTTGGTTATCGTTCTACCCCCTCCTTCCTCAAAAAACATTTGTCAGATAGGAATCTCCCTGTAATGTAGCTCAGCCCTTCATGGATAACTTATCTAAAGTGACCATCCATCATATTTTGTGCTTCCTGGTAGACAGAGGCGGACACGGAGCTTACCAGTGAGTGAAGGGAGTTCTCGTAATTTGGAGAGGAGGGGGTTTGTCCACTAGCACTTGGCCACTGGTTGGTACCTGATGAAAGAGATGTAGCGTTAGCAATCCTCAGTAACACAACTGCTTCCGTCTCATGATAGCTGCGTCCTGCTTCACTGGGTACACAAACACAATGGCTAACTGACACACACCATAACATTCAGTCATAACACACTGACATCCTGATTTCCCCACGCCTTGTTGATCTGCGTGAGATATTGTTATCATTAAGCACTCAACTGCAATACTTCCTGATGGCTCGACTGCATCCTGAATCTTAAGCCGGCGGAGAGTTTGTGTAACGCCCACTTGCATTTACACATTAATAAGCTTGTTTAGAAGAAGCTGGAGAAAAATATGAGCACTGACAATCTGATTTTTAACACTTGTTTTTCCATCCCACTTTTTCCCAGAAACTTTGAGTCACAAAAAAACACGTAAATGCAACGTGGTTGAACAGTGCTTTGGCACATGGCCTTCATCAGGGTTTTTGATCAAGGCAATGTGACAACCATGTGGGTTCAATAAAGTTCATACACGTCTATAACATTAGCTTGTGCTGCCTGATATAGTTCCGGTCTCTGTCGGCATTTTAAGGTATATCTATTACTTGTGTGTCAGATTAAGCCATGAAGACACTTTTGTTCTCTAAAAGTGAAATCACAAACTTGAATCACATCATATAAATATTGAAATATTAAAATACTCTACACTAGAGGCTTTAGCCAATACAGGCCGGACGGGAAAGCAAATCAAGCTTAACTGATCTGGTGAAAGTTAGTGCAGGGGAAAGTAATCCACATCTGCTCATTACATTTGCAGACGCAGTACAATATTTCTTTCCTTCTTCTGAAGCACAATCATTCAAGTAACCTGCCTGCCATGTGCAACAGGAGGCTCAACATTATCCAATCAAATACACTTAATGGAGTTTGACAATAATGAACATTTCCGTGTTATTTTCAGGATAGTGTCTGATGGGCTTTCCAGCTCAATTCTTAGAGCACGTCTGGTGTCTATTAGGGTGGAAGCGTGCCAAACTGAGCCGTCCATTTACATGATGGTAAATGAAATCTGTAAATCTACACATGCAGATGGAGAATTTGTTTTTGGCTATCTATCATTCAGGGTGATTTGAAAAACTCATTCAGGTCCTCTTTTCCACTTTTCATGGTAGCAAGGCAATGAAAGATGGCCAGGTTGAGGGAAATTATTTATAGTAGAAGAGCCGGATGAATACTGACTGAGTTACAATTTAATGAACATTTCAGAGTAATTTAAAAGCTACGGCCTCTGCTGTGTAACATCGCCATATTTAAGGAAACAAATGGGTATGTTTTGAGTTATTCATCAATTAATCCAGCTAATGTCTCACCTCACTTGTGGTCTTTTGTACGTTTTTACACACGAAGCCTTGAAAAAAGCCGTTTTAATGAACCATCTGTTTAAAGCTACTTTAGAAGAATAAGAAAAGAAAATGCTTCTGTTCAGCTTCAGCTTTCTCCAGGGTGTGTGAGACAGAAATTCACACGTGCCTCTACCGACTGGTGGCTATGAAAAATTAGCTATGGGCTCTGGTCCCCACATACACCAGAGAGGGCTAATTGAACAAACCAGTCTTGAGTAATGTTCTGCGTCTCGGTGCAATCCTACTGATGAATGGAATTTGTGGTTAACATCAACAACAAGCTAAAGTTTGTGCCAATTTTTTAAAGAATCGTTGTGTAATCCCAGAAGTGTGATAAGGATGAATAATTAATGAAGTAATCTGCATTTCTACAATGACTGGTTGTCTTATTCCTGCTATGACATTGAATTTCTTATTTCTTACACAACCTGATTGAATTTAAAACGCATTTCCTTTTCATCATGAAGTGTTAAAACACTAACAAAACATCTATCAACATCTTAAATGATGAAAGTATTTAAGTAGTCATAGTATAAAAGCATTTGTTTTCAATGCATGTGCATATTACTGTATAACTAGTCTATAATTACCACTGGCATGCTGCCCAGGTATGGCATGCTCTACTGTACACGGGTCAGAAGGGGGATCCCATGTGAGCTTGTCATCAGCTGAGTCACAGCCACTCTGCCTCACCCACTGGCACATAAACGAGGCCTTTTGCAGTCTGGTCTGTATGTGTGTGTGTGTGTGTGTGTGTGTTGGGGGAACAGCTGTACATGGGGCAGGGCAACAGCTGAGGATAAGGGGGGCATAGGTAGAGACAGCTGTCACCACTCCATTACCACACATGACACAACTGTCCACTAAAACAACAGACTGGGCTTTCCCTTACTGTCTCCCCCTTTTCTCTTTCCATTACCCTTCTAGCCCCGTTCCACATATCTGTCTGCCTCATATGTGTCTTATACAAATCTCTTTTTAAAATACTTAAAACAGTTTATTACAAACAGGAACTTCCTCATGTGTTCCTCTCATTTGGGGGGTTGGAGACAGGCTTTAACACTGTTTGACTACTTTCTGCTTCTTGCGCAATATAAACAAATTCTAAAATTCTTGTCCGTAATTTTCAAACAATCTGGTCAACATAAAAACACAAACGGCAAAGAGCCGCTCTGAAAAACAGAATTGTGTAACCTTAAATCTTCCCCCTAAAATTACGTCTTATTGCATTACAAACTAGAGCAAGTGCCATAAGCCACTTTTATAAGCCATAAAAACCTTGGATAAAAGTTCTGCTAAAAACAAAATATGAAAGGCTTTTCATCAGAGTAATTCAAAACCACTTCAAACAAGATTTTTAAATCCTTAAGCAGCACAAAATCCAAAGCCCCATTCCTTTTCATTTACATTGTTGTTCCAGGGCTTGTCATTAAAATTGCAATCACTTCACATAAAATCATATCTAAGTAAAACCTAAATGTTGTACAAACAGTACTAGTCAGTTGCTGTAGATGTATGAGCATGAGCTAAAACCCTCGTAAACAACTCCGAGCCAAAACTGGCCTGTGATGTTCCTCTAGAGTTGGTCAGAAGTAGCTCTCCCAGGCTATGAAGATAAAGCCCATGTTGTGGACACTGGATACAGCATGTCAGGTCCTGCTTTGTTGACATACACAAACTGATTTCATGCACTTATATTATATGTGTGTCTGCAGGTTCTGCAGACAGAAAGCAGCTAGTCGATAAATCTGTTACAAAACACATCTTCCCTCCGCTTGACATGAAAGTTTGTCGTACATGTTCCAGGACAAATGCACATAATGAAATAAAAATGAGAATGTCTCCATGTGGTCTCAACTAAGCTTCCTTTAAGAGTGGATTCATGTAAAAATGGCATTAACTGCACTGTCAGGAATAAAGCACGGAGAATGGGTGATAAGCGCAGCCCTAAAGCTAAAAGACGTATTCAACTTTTCGATTTAGGGACAATTTCCACACTCCACCCTGCTTTGACTTTCATTAATCCAACTAATTCACTCATAGTGAAAGGAATTAGATTAATTAAAGCCATATTAATGAACTCCCCTTTATTAGCTTGCCTATTCCAGGCCTAAATTAACACTAAGGCTCTTGGCTTATAAAGCTGCCTTAAAAAGGTAGTATAAAGAGAACTGAGATTAAAATCTTAGAGTGGTGATCTACCTGGCCTTCCAGACGGGGGGCCGGCGGCGGTCACCACAGTACCTGCTGAGGCAGCACCCGCTGTGGCTGTAAGAGGTGAAGGAGAACCCACAGGTGTCGACGGGTTGGATGGAAAACTACTGCTAGTGTGGTCAGGTGAGTAAATCTGTGGGAGCAGAAGTAAAGAGGTGGGTGGAGGGGAGTGGAAGAGAGAGACAGAGAGGGAATTTCCATTAATGCATCATCAGCAGCTTTACATACAAACACTTGTCTCATGTTGCTCTTTCTTCAAACGTTTTACAGTCATTACCATTCTTCAAGCAACAATTGTGTCATCAATTATGGGGATTTTACAACCAGCCGTCATAAAAACGCTCTGTGAATACATATGAGCTGTTTATCAGTCATCTGTGCTGAGAGCGCGGCCTCAATAAAATCAACCATAAACAAGACTTGATGTCTTGATCCTGAGACACAAAGAGAGAAACGTGTAAAAAAGGAGACATTTTACAAAACCTTCTTTTTCTTGTCACCCCACACTCATAACTAGGGTGAAAAGAAATGCACACACCCACACTGGAAACCCTGCTAAGCCAAACAACAGTAAATTTGAAGGGCGACACAGTATTGTAAGGTATATATGAAAGTCTGAGTGTAATTCAGCTATTGTTTATTTTCAAAATGTAATGTGTAGATACATTTCTGTGAAGAAGCCATTCAGAGCAAATGCCTTTGTGTTCTGCATGATGCCTTGATTTAGATACATTGTATTGCTACAACAAAAAGCCATTTTTCAGCAACTCAATTGAGTCAGACTATCCAAATTATACTAGACTGAGGTCAATGAGTTTTAAGATCACATGTCAATCACAAGGGGACGAGGAGATTGCGTCTTCATCTCGCACAGGGATTTCATTTGTTTAAACAAATGCTGGATTAAAGCACAACCACATCCCTGATTTCTCCCCTTTAATAAGAGGATAGTGTGCCATAATGGAACATGTCTCAGAGAACTCAGGGTATTAGGGGTGGATCCAGACTAATTAGCAAGGGGGGGCAGGCAGATCCACAGAGATTTTCTCTCCCAAGTAATGACCAAATTGTGCTTGCAAGAAACCATTTGACTTCTGCAGGGATGATAGAATGCACTCATTATTAATAATCTCTTTATTTAATCTTGATCTCGGGGCTTTTTTCAATCAACTTCCGAGTATCAGGCAAGGGGTTTCACAGAATTGTGTCAGTGAGCGAAGAGGAGGAGAGCTTGACCGTTCTCTAATGGGAAGGATGGAATGGGTATTTATGCTTTTCAACATTGAGACTTCAGTGTTTCTCTCTGCTCAGCACTTACACACGCAAGTCGGTCAAAAAATAAGGAGATTAATAATGTGGTCATTACTGTGTCAGAGACAAACTAGACTCAAAACAAATCCCCAGACATGTCTTAGTTTCTCAAAAGCACATTGTTTATAAACATGACTTCTGACCCAACAATATATGACTTTCTATTCTTTTCACTCACTGGCTGCTAACGCTGCATTGAAAGTGAAACATGGCTCCTATTACTGAAATAAATGAAGCCCCGCCTCATCATCAGTTACACTCCCGCAGGCGGCATGGGGCCAATAAGCACGGCCAATTTAAAAGGGCGGAGAACAAAAGCTCTACAAAGGGCGGCCCGTGGAGTTGAGCCACAGCAGTTTTACACTCCCCTGTGCCCCCACTCCATCAACCCACCCCCACCCAGTCCAACCGTGTCCATTTCACACCAGCTTTGTCATGCTAATAGAATTGAGTCTGCAAATATAAAAGACTTAATTTGTTATTACCATCCCTAAACTCTCATATTTTGGGTTCTCACTGGTCAGACAAAATCCTCCTGAATATGCAGCTTCTGCTCAGATGTGTGAAATTAAAATTTTTCATTGACATACAAATGTGTAAATGCACACATTATTTATATGTTAAACACAATTTAGAGGGATTTCGGTGAAATTATAAGGTCTACACTTATGAAATCAAAAGCAGAATATAGGACAAAGGCCTAGAAAGGCCCAAATACTGGCTGAGAAAGGCTTTTATGCCAATTAATCAGTGTGGAGAACTATTGGAGTAAGATAAATCCCATTTTGTTATGCTAAGTGTCGTTATACAATTCTATACACTAACTATACACAAGACATTTGGTTCAGTTATGTTTGACTCCCTCCACCTGTCTCCTGATTTCCTAACTCTATGCTTACCCCAAATCTTCATGTTCATGTTAGGAAAGGTGATCCTTCTAGCAACAGTTGATTATTAAATATAGCTCCTCTTACACTGTAAACATGTTATTAAGATAAACCTTTAAACAACCAGTCGCAGCAAATCGAGAAGCTCCTGTTCTACATTACTAGATGTCAGAGATATCCAGTGATGTTTTTCCAAACTGAAGTGTAATCCGTTGGCTTTAGAAGTATTTCTTATTTACAATTCCCTTTCTTGAATACGTTTCCTCTAAGCCCAGAAAAATCATCTTGGCTTATGCCCAAAAAAAACTATTAAAAGGTTGTTCTTCTGAGACAGAAATGGACCACTCTTGGATTTTGTTTGACAGAAAAATCTAAAATGATTTGAGCACATAGAAGGATAGAAGTTTGACTTCCCATCGTGAGCGGAAATCAGGTTTGAGAAGAAAGTCCCACATTTTGGTCAAATGTGGGGTTGTAACTCACCGAGGCTAAAGCCTTGCCAAGTGCATCTCCAGTCTGTGAGCCTCCTGTGGCGTTCCCTCGATTTGCAGCAGCTTTGAAAACACATACCGAAAACTTAAAATATGAAGAGTACACATGGTCCAAAGACCTGAAGCACAACTTTTACAGTATTGCTGTTCAGCCACAATTACATCAGGGCCATTGAATTATGAATCTGGGCAGGTAGCTGAACTGTCAACGTGAGAACATACCCATGACCCCATCGGCTGTGTTGACGGACGGGGTGTGCGCTGCAGTGACGAATGGTGAAGTGCTGGTGTTGCTTCGGTGGAAGCTCGACATGGGAGGAAGACTTGCATTGATTTCTGGAGAAACTGCATGTGCGGGGTAATTCTAGAAGATGAAACACAAATCCCTGACTCGATAATGAGTCGCAAATGTGTCTGTGTGTGTGTGAGAAAAAAGTGTATATTTTTTTCTATATTCCGTTTTTTTTTCTCCCAGGCCGACAAGTAAAGTTACTGGGGGTAGAGACAAAGATAAAGAGAGGATAGGCCGCCTCTGCAGACTCCCTGTGATCCCCGGCCAGATGAAGCAGGCAGGCAGACAAGAACACATCAAACACTGACACAAAGAGGGTTAGCAGTGTCTTCACTGATAATATCCAGACAACAACTTACGACACACACACCCACTCATACTCAGGGAGCTGCGCTGAGGGAATGCAGGGGTGGAAAATTACTTACAAGATACATTCGATGTCTTGGCAAAATATATTGCAATCCTTTGACTACTTATGTCGCCGGGTTCACCAGTTGATTGGCTTACCAAACGGTCATGAGAGTGCAGGCTGCTGTAGTTTCCCGTCTGTGGCATATGAGATGAAGATCCTGCGAGCATTCCACCGTAGCCGGGCTGACTGATCCCGTTGGTAGAACTCCATGGGTCAGATGAACTGTGAGTACCATCTAATGATAAAAAAAAGATTATTTACACAACTGAGGGCCACAGCATGTAGTTAAGTCTTGACAGAGGACCAGACAGCAGATAACCTTCCACACTTAAAACATGGCGTCATTCAAGGAGTAAGGTTTAAATGTTTGCTCTTGGGACTGAAAATGTGAAATGACTAAACAAACAGACATTTGCTTTTATGTCTAGATCTGGGAGTTTGTCAATTAACTAAATACCAAAGGCAGATTTACTGTAATATTGCTAAGTATTGTTGCTCGGAAAACAAAACCGCAGCATTCTGGCAACATCCCAACATATTATTGAGCAGATTGGTACATTTTTTTGTGTTGATTTGGACAAAATGACCACATGATGATTAATGAACAAATGATTCTCTTGAAAGTAAGAAATAAGCCCAATAGAAATAAAGCATCATGGACCTGAGATCAGTCAGTCAACGACAAACAGTTTACTGGCTAAACAAAACAAAGACTAGTTATTACGGTAGTGTAAAAGATCATTAAAAATCATAATGTGATCAACTGCAGCAACAGATAATTATTCTTGAAGTTAATACAAAATGCAGAGAACAACTGAAAACTTGCTTTGGAACTTACCAAAGAAAGTGCTTGCAAACATACTGCTGGAGGGCTTAGGAGAAGAGTAGGAAGGTGAATCTCTGTTGAAGTCCTCTGAGTTTGGAGAAGGTGCGTACACCTGCCACAAGAACATGAGTACTGTTAGTAAGACAGCATATTGTCCAAGTTATGGCGGAGCATTGTGTGGTCTTTCCAACTGATTGTTGTAGTCTTGAGTATATAGACATGCCTCTCACACAATTAAATACTAAAAACTAAAAAACTGATTGCATTGTGAATTCTACAGAAATGCAACACACCATCATACTTACACAAATCTGTGAGCATAAAAGTACGTGATCGGAAATAAAAGTAGATATGAGCCAAAAAACAACACACACACACACACACACACACACACACACACAGACACACACACACACACACACAAACACACACACACAGACACACACACACAAAAACGCACAAACACACACACAAACACACACACACACACACGGACATAAAGGAAACACACACACACACACACACACACACACACATGTGCACACCTACATGCACA
>CAAKHC010000199.1:12301-23110 GCA_901007825.1 Macroramphosus scolopax
CCCCCCCCCCCCCCTGTTGCATTCAAGAAGAAATGGGAAACACATTGTTAAAGTGGTAATGACATATTTTGGTGCTCTTCCATCCGACGCTTGCTGCTGCTACCTAGGAAGTTAGGTCATTTAGTATTTGTGGAATATTAATTAATTAAAGTATTTCCCAAGGACAGAATGTGGAATATTCAGTTCACAGGACTAAGATTGTGTTTGTGTGTGCCTTGAGTGCGTACACATGTGTATCTGCACGTAGAATAACCCTGCGAAAACAGTCCTGCCGTTCAGACCGTGATGACCCAGAGCGGAATGACCTTGTTTGTTTAAGGATGTATGTATTTCCTGTCATACCACGACTGGAAAAGAGCCAGACATTACTCCTTCAACATCCACTTGTTTTCCCTTGACCTAGTCGAGCCGCATACTTTATAATGCAATTATTTACTGGTCTTAACTGTTGTGCCGAGCCCGGACTGAAGTTCCTGCACATGTGGCATTCATTTTCAGGAAAACAAATCGCGTTAAATCTGTATTTACTCGTCTTGACGGGAAGGGCTTTAATGTCGGAAAAAAAGTGGGTAGAAAAGGAATGAGAAATGTTGATAAGGTAAAGTTGTCAGACGGAAGAAAGAAGTTATTTTTCCTGATTATCTTTTTGGTTTGTTGCTTCGAAGCTATTTAGAAAATGGTTTTGCACAGTAAAAGAGGCTCAATAAAACCTTCTATAAGCAGCACATAGATCATCCTCTAATGCCCCGGCTCCAAATGTTTTGTTTCACTGATCTTCGTATCTGCTACAAACTGATCCAGTCGGCAACTGTTAGATGAAGAGAGAAAAAGAAACTATATTTGGGTTTATGCCCGATTGTTTTTTAATGAGAGACGGTGAATACAGTTGTCAGTCGCTGTAAAAGTACAGCAATTTAAGCGAGTAAAGAGCACAATCACCAAAGGTCTTAAGTAGCAATGAGGCTTAAACAGATGAATGTGTTTATAAGTACTGTATGTGTGTGTGTGTGTGTCTGTGTGTGTTAAAGAGGAGTTCTTGCCTAATCGTATACAGATGAGTGTTTACTATAGGAAAGGGAGCAAAAGAGGAAGTGATGGACTCCATGTGTTGCAGAGGAGAGCGTTCCAGAAGGCGCTCTGGACATGTCTTAATTTTACAGACATGTGTGTTATTGCGTTAGAGATATAGAGGAAGCTGAGATTGTATTCACGTGTTCTTTCCCCTCGCCGTCTTCATGCCTGAGTGACCGTGCCCACACATCCACATGTCTGTGAATGAGTTTGTCTGTTTGTGTTTCTTTTTCAGCCTGGCAGGAACATGTGGTCTGTTGTTTGTCAGTAGAAAGAGGATTCGACCCTGCCAGGCCCTAAGAGAACAACTGCACCCAGCCAAGCAGGGTTGACACAGCAGTGAAGAGCTGCCATGGTCCACTGCTCAGACACATGTGTACGATTACCCAGCAGCCCCCTTATAAGTGCCTGGTAATAGCAGAGGAGGAGCGACGGAGGGAGGGAGGTGCTAGGAATTGTCCTGCATCCAATTATGCATTTGCATACATAAACAGACTAAAGTATACGTTTTCACACACGTGTCTAATCAAATACGAAAGCGTTTTACTGCCAGGCTGTTTGGAGATTCTCATTTCTACACAGCAGCCTGTTTTCGCATGATCTCTTTAAATGACATCATCGAATAACTGCAGCTGTTGTTCTGTTGGTAAAGTTTTGTGTGTGTTTTCAACAAAAGTTTTATACGTGCCCCTCCGCAATATTGCACATTAGGAAGCTCTGCTGCTGGTAATTTGTTGACTGTGGCCACTGCAAACGTTGGGAGTGGAAAATTACTGGCACGGCTACGCTTCTGGGGAACTTGACAAGTTGATGCATCAGCAAAGAACCTTGTTAACTGAGGAGATGTAATCATTGCAGGAAAAATATGTAAGCAAGTGAGCTTATTTGGATGAATTTACAATAGCGGGACGTTACAATAACTGTTTGTCCAGATGTTTGGCCTTGAGCTGGGGAATATAATGACGGAATGACATAAGAGTTACAAGATCAATCATTGACACTGACCTGTTCCCTCCATGCTCGCTCCACTTTTGCTCCTCTCTGTTGATGTGTGAGTAGGCTGCAGGCGGTGTGTAGTATCTTGTTGTAGTATTCAACACCCCAGGGAGCACACTTCATAGGCCTTTTGTCTCTCACATCAATCCCCTCTCACCTAAAAGTGTGTGCACAGTTGCAGAGCTTGCATTGCAAAAGGGAAGGGTTTGATTTTTGAGTTCTGTTGTTTTTGAGTCCTGTACAGTCCGCCTGCGTTATTGCTTATGCAGTGCTTATGTTTTCAACAGGGGCTAATACTTTGTGTTGTTGTAGTTTTCCTGCGAGTGGGCGCGTCCGAAAGGCAGTAAAAGCTGTTTTTATATGTTTGCTTGAGATATAATCGATTTGCCAGAGGACAACATAACATGCATTAGCCCATGTCTGTAAAAACATCATGCCGGGTTGGAGAACGCCGTGTTCGTGTCAGAAGACACACATCAGCGGAGGCAGACAAACACACACACTCTCTCTTGGATGAGCTCTGACTTCTAGCTGGGCTTTGAGTTGCACATACGCCAGGACTGTCTCACACAGTGAACTGTGCTGTCAGCAGTCATTGCTATTACTAGCTGTACTGCTGTGCACTGACACACTCAGACACTAGCTGAGGAGGTTTAAATGGTTGTGGGAATTTCCACAGTTGCTCCAAAAGACTCTCCTTTTTAATAAGAAAGTGAGTGTGTGTGACAGTATGGAGCCGATGTCTGCTCAGGAAAACTTGACCTCTTCCAAATACTAGCTACTCAGTGGCTGGGATGCTCGTCAGCCTATTAATATGGTTTGGCCTTGGCTTTTATGTTCTTTAGGATGTACTGCAGCGACTTAGATTTGACTTCTATACACTGGACTAGTGCTCCTTTAGTCCGGCACATCGGCTCAACTGTAGATGCACTGCTCTCAACCGTGGCACAGGAAATAGTAGAGAGTGGAGGAACGATTTGATGTTTCCGCAGACATAAAGTTCCCCAGTAATTGATATCTGATGTGTATTTTAAAGGCTGTTAAGAGTCTGTGACTTTCGCTATTTTGACCTCTATAGCAAATGCGGCTTATTTAAGGCGTCACTCTGTCCTCCCTGGACTGTAAGCTTCAGTTGATAGGCTAAACGTTTTCATTTGTGTAAACACAATCTTCCTTTTCATGCCCCTTTTGCGAAGGGGGGAGGGGGGGTGGGTTATAGGATATGTGACACCTGAGCAAAGAGAAATAAGGCAGGGTTAAATCATTAAAGACAGTAATAGAGATGTGTATGGTTTTCATTTTTCTTTCGGAAAAGAGTTTGTGACCCACCAAACTAACTGTTTCTCTCTGTTTCCCCTCCTCTGCCTTGATCCCCAGTTCCGGAGATTTCTCTGTGATTCACCATTAGAGGTATGTATTTCTTTTTTGCCTGCTCCTTTAAATGTATATTTCATTTGTGTTACTTGTCATGATTTGGCCCAAGCAAGAGTGAAAATGTTGTCAATCATCAGACGCACTAAGAAGCGAGTTCCCTTCACTACCCGCCCTCATTTGCGCTCTCTCCATCGCTGTCTTCAAGAGCTGACCAGCTGCAATGAGCAGCGTTGAGGGATTCATATTGGATGGGGTTTTAATTTAGCACTGTGTGAGTGAAAGGGGTGTTGAGGGAGGAAAACCGTGAAATGGGGTGTCCGGATAGCATTGTGACTGCTGAACACGAGGCTCACAGATCAGTCCTTTTACTACGCCCTTGACAGAATGAGACCTGCCACTGCTCTTCACTTTGTGTGGCGCGGTTCAGATTACAGGCTTATTAAGCAGTTCCGTGTGTACCACTTCGGAACCCAACAGATGGCTATTAGCCTAGTTAGCAGAAATAATGAATTATTTAGGCGCCACGGAAAGTTCCCTGGTGCATTGAACACCTTGCTGATAATCTATTTACAAAATGCATGAACGTCTATTATTAGAAGGATACTGACGGCATCTGGGAGAGGATTCACGGTTAAGCTGTGGTATTCTCTGTGGTCACTGAGTGTGATGTAGGTGCATCCAGGCATTTAGCAGGCTTGGTGAGCGCCAGTCTTTAGAAACACTAGTGGATCTCTGAGGTCAAGACAATTACACCAGTAATTAGGCCCAGGATGGGTACTTATAACCGCCACTTTAATGGGATTGAGGTCCAGTAGCACACACACGAACTGACTCACTCAGATGCACACTATGCAGTCACTCTTTGTTGCCCTGTGGGCCCCCTTGAGTCTTCACTAATGAACATCATTAGTGTTTATAGGAAACAAGCTTTTATCACCTCGTCAAGGCTGGCGGCCAGGCACACTGGATTACACAGATCTACACACGTGCATACACATTCTGTGGCACGGTGCCCCACATATGTTCCTGCCTCGACTGTCCCTTCTTCTCAGTCAGGTTTAGGACTCTCTCTATGTTTGCCCTCTTCTTGCTCAATTTGTTTTTATTCCTCTCTCTATGATCTTCCCCTCTTTCCTCTACCTAAATGCTCTCCATTTCAGAGATATAACAATGTGGCTTCTCTGTACCGCCTCTGCTCCATCTGTCTCCACTCAGACCGCTATTAAAAAACACACAGAGACACTCACCACATGGACCGACATACTGTGCAGTTCATCCCTTCTCGTATGTTGGCTTCTATTTACACAAATGTATGCAAACAGCGTACATACAAATTCACCTGCAGCTGATCAGCTCCGGTTGTCTCACTTGCCTTTTTGGTGGTGTGTTCAAGTTCACCAAAATTGCAGAAGATTTGTGCTGGAACAAAAGTAATTAACATCAGATGTTACTGGTTCCTGTTCTTTAAAAAATGCATTTACATACAGACAGAAACAAACACATAGTGAAACATCTGTACCTGTTAACATGATGAACAGCAGTCATGCATCTGTCCGTTGTTGCACTTGACCCTGGTCTACGGGGGCATGTGCTGTAGAAACTCTGGGTCCGACATGTGTGCTGGGGAGGGGAGTGGAACAGCAACCTCATCAGTCTCAGAGTGCGCAGGCTGTGTCTTCTGTCTAATGGGATGAAATGAAGTGATGACATCTCATATCCAAAGGTCAACTTTACCGTGACATCATTCTGTTCTGCAAAAACACCGACACCACCCATAGTTTAACATCATTACCAGAAATAGAAGTCTTCACTATATATATCATGGACATGGGTGTGAATGCCAAGCAGTCCAGTATGCAACTGGACTGCTCGGTGGAGACTGTAATTCTAGTTATTTATAGCTGCCTAATGTTTTTAACGTAGGGGCAAACAGCGGTGATGGCCAATTAGACATGAAGTTGTTTTATGGACCATGCCGCTGGCCACTCCACTAGAACTCTTGTCGGTCTATCTTTCTGTTTCTTCATCTCTCTCTCCTAAACATTCCCTCAGATGAAGAGAATGAGAGTTGTCATTGTTTATAAACAAAAATCCCTATCAGCAGAGGACGTACCAGCTGACATACCATAGTAGTGAACAAACAAAGTTCACAGTACGTGCCTCAGCTGTAAGCCAAAAACAAAATAATCTACCAGCTGCATCCACTATAACACGTAACGACGTTTCAGTTTAGTACATTTCACCTTGTCCTTTCAGCGTGGGAGGAATTTGTATATTTGCATACTGACAATAGTGGGGGCTCGTGATATCAGCCATGCTTCCCTTGCAGCCTGCTTGTGAGTCTTACTCTCTTTGTGCATTGAACAAGTCTACCACAGTTTTGCACTAACATTTCTTTAAAAACTTTGCAAGAAAAAGAAGTAGAAGTGCACTCTAAGACCGCAGACCTCCGCTCATGAGAATTAGCCCGCCCTTCTGTTATATGCAAATCCACAGCTGATGACATGTATTTGCAATATTTTTTCTTTTGTTTTTTAAATATGTCAGCATTTTTATTGACATGTTAATAATCAGTAATGACCTCACAGCTTTTGCTCTGCACTGCTAGAAGTGATTGTGCAATGCACTGTTTATCATGAGGAATGGAATAAACTCCAAGCGGTGTCTGAACTATGTTCCATAAACAAATGTGTAATGTTTGTCTACCAGTCTCCTCACTTATCAGAACTCAAGAGGATGTTTATTGCCTCTCTGATATTTCAGCTAAATTCAATAATTCGTCCTTTAATCGTAATAAATGAATAAACAACACTAAGGACACATAAACTTATACAATCCAAAGAATGGTGTCTAATCTCAAATACAACAACCTTTGTGTGCCCAACAATTCGACATCATGAGTTGCCCTGATTCAGGAAAAGTCTTCCCAAATACTGCACTACTGCTCACATGGTCCTTTCTTATATGAGAGCCATATGAGAGCGATTTGGGGCTGCAGGGGAAGCTCTGGGGTGGTTTGAAGTGTTCCAGAGAATGTTTAGATCGTTGTCACAGTGGCAAGGACACAACCATTAAGCTGTCGTTTGAGGTGACGCACAGGTCAGTGAGACGGTATCTGCCTTGAACGTCTATGAACTTACAAACAAATATACAGACTCAGACAGCAATTACTTCTGCTGCACTGGTGTTCCCATTTATTTAATTGCAATCGAAACATGCGCACTCGAGGTGGAGTAAGGAAAATCTCCCTTTCGTATACACACACTAATCAACTCATGCACACGCGAAAGCCGGCGATCTTTCCTTTTACTTACAACTTCTAAATGACACAAAGGGGCCTCTGACAAAGCCTGCAGTGTTTCTGGGGGGAACTTGTGCCAAGAACTAACAGACTGCCTGCTCGCACAGACAGACATTTTCCCCAACACCACCCAACGACCCCCACCACACACACACACACACACACACACAGCCACACAGAGTGCAGTGCTTGCTCCAGATGTAGTGCCTGTCACCCTTCAACACTCCCACCGCCCCACAAATCGTTCAACTCACTCTTGATTCCTCATATTTTTTGCCTGCTTGCCAGTTCGTCACAGCATGTGTATTACACCCACATCATCCGTTTTTCATATCATATGTCCTCTAAGGTGGTGCTGAATTTAGACATGATACTGAATCATACAATAAAAGTGAATAGATTCTACTGTGTCAGACAGGATGTCAGCACCTGAGGCCCGTATCACTGAGACGGATTCATTCTTTAGTGAGATAACTTCAGCTCAAACTGGGGATTTTAAATCTCAGCTGATGTGGTTCAGATCACACTTAGAGGGCCGGGGATACATCCTCAATACTGATAATTATGATTCTACAAGAACCACTGTGACTCGTGGAGTCCCACAGGGAACAGTACTTGTACATGCTTCCCCTTTTACAAATTATGCAAAACTATAGGATAGGTTATCATAGCTATTCAGATGATACCTCGATCTATCTAGAACTCTAGATTAGGACGCAACATCGTCAGGGATCGATCAGTTAGTGGTGCCCAGAGTTCAAACCGAACATGGTGAAACAGCACTTACTCATTTTACTGCCCACTGCTGGAATCAGCTAGCTTTGCCCTTCTTTTATCATCAGTTCTCTTGAAAAAATAGTTGCTGTCCGCAGATCACTTCAAGATATTCTGCTTATGTTGAACTTGTTTCGTTATACAGGCCCGGGTTGTCATTCCAATAGTGTTTTTCCGACCTTTGGGGTCATGCAACTGCAGGATTCATGTGTGTGTGGGTGCCTTGCTGTTAGAGTGTGGACCCAATGGCATGTTGGATTAGTGAGCTAGCTCTCCTAGTGTTGTGATAACTAGCAGCGTCTGCTCTACCTAACTGGGTCCAGATGAATGCTGGTGAGGATGAAGGATCCTGTTACTGGTGCACGTCAGGCACACACACACATTCACACACACAGACACAAAGCAATACCCTGGCTTAATATGACTTTTAACCCCAGCCGCTCTACCTTTGGTCTTAAGCCTCTGCGATAAAAGCAGTCAGGTCACTTGATTCAAAAACCCAGCATGCGGATCACAGTGAGATACGCAACGTGGGTCTTACACTTAACCGTTTTATTAACGGGGTAGACACAAGTATGCGTGTGCACACCTACACCCACATTCTTTCATGCCACATGGAGAGAGCAGACGCAGACATATAGGAGAAAGCTTGGCAATAATCCACCTCTGCCTGGTGAAATGGATTTTGCTCATGCAGGGTCTTTTATTAAAAAGCCCTCTCCTGGAGGGATTCTGTGGCCAGTTCACCCCCCCCTACCTTTAACTCCACCCTGCTCCTGCACATTTGGGAGCCATTAGCAGGCTGAGCGTGAGGCTACTGTACACCCCCACACATAATGCGTGAGGCCTGGCAGGGAAAAGCCCGGGTTATAATACACCGTCCTACAGGTGTGTGTATATAAGAAAGTTGATCCTTGGAAGAAAATAAAATGGGCCGATTAAATCCCACATTCTCATTCCACTGTGATTTATATATTTTTACATGCAGGCGAAATAGCACACAAGAGTACTACTATTGTTTTGAACAGTGACCATTTTCACTTACTGTTTCCCTCCCTCCCAGGCAGAGAACCCTCCTGATGGGCCCGAGATGGGTTACGGCTCCTTTCACCAGCAGTACTGGCTGGACGGGCGCATCATCGCAGTGGGGGTGATCGATATCCTGCCTACCTGTGTGTCCTCTGTTTACCTTTACTACCACCCAGACTTTGCCTCACTCTCTCTGGGCTCCTACTCTGCTCTCAGGTTGGTTGTCAGGACTTTTTCAATCCGAAGAAATCCGATTGTCGTATGATTAAATTCAACTTGTAGCTCCTCCCTGTAGCATCTCATTTCTCTATGCATATCATCGGTGATCATCATCTGCTTTATTCAGTTTTATTATTCTTCACGAACATTTGCCCTCCTGTTAAACTTCTTGCTCCTCGGCTCTTGATCTTTAACTCCTTTAAAATCTACCATTCCTTAGATCTATATACCATAAGAGCCATATACTGTTGGGCAGAAAATACCTCTGCCTTCATGCTTGATTGATCAAGGCAGTGTTCTGCTTGTGGTTCAGCTGACGACAGTTTTCTCTGGAAAGATGAAATGAGTGCGCACACACACACTCACTGCAGCCACACACAGACATATATCTGGAGTTTCCTGTAAAATGTAACCCAATAAGGTGAGAAAGGCTTTTAAAAATATTTCTGCACAGATGTGGGAGACTGGGATATCTGGGCATTATAGTCAGTGTGCATGTGTTAGCATGGGAGCCCAGGGCCTTAAATCATGGATGTATGTACAGTCATGCACAAAGTGAGCCCAGAAACTGGGACAGACGGGTTTACGAGGGGTACACCCTGGCCATCCTCAGCAGACAGTTCGCCGTCCCTTTTTTACTTCAGAGTCTGACTCCAGGAGTAACACAGAGCTGTAGTGTTTGGAGGAGGTCTGGAGAAGTGAGCCAGCATGACTGAAGTCTTCCTGAGTGTTTACAGACACCAGAGCCCAGGTCTTTGATCATGTCTGGGCACTCCCTAAGTCTGTATGGCCCGGCCGACTATGACCAAGATTTACTGTACAGAAAGCATGCGCGCACACACCCACATATACTTGTGAGCACATTGATAACATTTGATGGAGTTCCTTCTTCACAGCAAGTGCAGCAGTGGAACACAGGTGCAACAATATTTTTAAAATCATACAAGACTTGTTGATTATCCAGCAGCACTCTTGGTCACAGGAAGTCATTGAAAGTTGATGGATGGACGAGCCAAAGCTCTGGATATCATCCTGTCCTCATCAGGTAAAATCCAGGGCAAACTTCAGATTATGTAACTCTCGTGGTTAAAGAAGTAGTTGAGCATCACAAACACTGATTTGTTTGTGCACTTCTAGGCATGAATGCTTTTGCGTATACGTGTAATTCAGCAGTGGAAACTGAAGAGGGGGATGTTGAGAAATGTCTTGCAGGAGTCTTGCCTCCCCTGCTCAGGCCCGAAGGACAGAAAGAGGAGGTGGTAAGGAGAAGAGGCACAAAATAAGGTGCCTCAGGCAGTGAGTGTGAGTTGGAAACGCAGCTTGTGTCCAACCTGGATCTCTTTCCTATAAGAGTTGTGAATACTATGTCCAAACCAGTATATTGTTAACATGCACCATATTTTCTCTGCATTTCCATTAATGATTTTTCTTAATTCCTTATAGTCTGTTATAATTGGTATAATATCTATGGAAAGGAATTAGGGGGTGAAAAACAGAAGACTTGAACAGTATAGTACCCCTGCAAAGCTGGTCTTGAATAGATGCCCCGTACACGTGGTTTACTACAAAGGATCAGAAATGGATCAGGTTTTATGGCTGTTTGAGTTTTATTAAACTCATACGCAGCTCATTTTGTGCTTTTACCTGGTTAATCAACACCAGTCCTGTCGCGTTTTTAATTAATGAAATGTTTCCGCACACATGTAAAGTTGCTGCATACGTCGAGGTATGCACTATTAGGGGCCCTTTGTGTCTGTGTGTGTGTGTGTGTGCGTGTGTGTGTGCGTGTGTGTGTACGTGTGTTTGTGTGTATGCACATCAGTATGAGGGAAGCTGTGCAGGAGCAGAGGGCTTGATAATTGGCTTGTGCTGGAGTGTCAGATGGCTGAAGAGGGGATAATGGCGGACTCAAGCTGCTGCCATTGGAGTTGAGGTGGGGGTGTGAAGGGCTCAAGTGAGAGGGGGGCGCAGGGTTTTTTGTGAATGGACCCCTCGCCTCTCTTGACCCCCCCCCCCCCCCCCCCCCCCCCCCCCCCCCCCCCCCC
>CAAKHC010000199.1:23130-50906 GCA_901007825.1 Macroramphosus scolopax
GGTTTTTTTTTTGGGGCCCCCCCCCCCCCTCTTCCCCCCCCCCCCCCCCCCCCCCCTCCCCCAATTCAAGCCTTTTGTGAAAAGGGGATGGGAACCCAGGAACCTGGCAGCAAGCGGGTGACCTTCTAGCACCTCGCTCTAGCTGCCTCTCTTCTTCCTCCCTTTCTCTTTCTCGACCCTGCTCCTTTATATTCTCCCCTCTCTCTCCACTTTTCTCCTCCTCATTCCCTCGGCCCGCTTTGTCCCATGTCTTATTTTTCAGTGCATCCATTTTATTTTAAGGCCTCTTTCTCTCTCTCTGAAGTATTGTAAGAAAGAGAGTTCTCCCCCTTCATTTGAGCGGGTGAAACACAGAAGGGTGGAAGGAAGAGTGAAACAAAAGGAGCTGGAATTTAGTTATGGAATAGTGAAGGAAACGGCAGATGGAAAGGGGAAAATAGGCATTTAGCAAAGGGATGCAATTAAGGAAGAAACTATTGGAGAAAAATAAAGAAGGCACGACATTTACTGTATTTGAAGAAGCTGTATAAATCTCCCAGGTTCTAAATCTTTATTTTACACGCTCTCTCCTCTTTATCTGCCTCCTATTCTGCCTCCGGGGCTCAATGCCCATACAGAGGGAACTTGTTTGTGTGTAATGAAATGAGAACAAGAAAAGTTGCCTTCTTCTGTGTGGGTGTTTCTTCCTCTTCCTCGGCTTTCACACAAAATGCTGGTGCCAATTCTGTTTCTTAATGTCCTCATTAAATGTCCAATGCAATCAAATGGACATTTTGAAATGTCCTAAAAGAGTTTTTCCTCTTAACTTGTAAGTAAAACATTTTAAGTTAATATATTATTCATATATTCAGTTAATATATTATGAATTGCTCTTTACGTAATCTAATTCTAATCTAAGTGTTAAAAACCTTTACACACTGCTGATCAACTTCTGTGTGGAATTATTTGACCGTCCCTTTTGATAAAATGTATACAGTGAAACTAAACGTGCACATTGTGGCATCAAGTCAAGTGCAGATACCCCAAGCTAGTCCTAAGGATGGATCCGCTAGATTAAAGCATGAAAAGAAAAAACATAAAATAAAGCACTTAAATCCAATCCTTCCTTCACTGTACTCTACTGTCGTATGTCCACCTCAACCTACTAGTGTTGTAGATAGAAATGAAGATCTATAGAGAGAGAGTTATAAGAAAGTTATATGTCTGTCTGCTGTTTCTAAATGGATCAAGCATGTGACTTCCTACAGTTCTTGTCTGAAAAGGTGTCTTCATGTGTTTCCTGCTACAGGGAGATCACTTTTACCAGGCAGCTGCAGCAACAGTCCCCCAAGCTGTCCCACTACTACCTGGGCTTTTACATTCACTCATGTCCCAAGATGCGGTATAAGGTATGTTTCTCATGTTCTTCATTGTTGCATAAACTTCTTTTTTTATGCCAAAAAGATCAAATTGAATATTTAATTTCGACCTACATCTGTGATGCTGTGATCAAAGTTGTTTTTGTAATTTCCACATCCCCTTTAGTAGTTTGTTTTAACATGGTATTCAACTAGTATTACATTAGTATTACATTCTCCTTGAGCTTGTAGTAGAGGAGTAAAGGTTCTTCTTCATCTTTGGAACATGAACATTTTGAGTGGAGATCCGTGTAACATAGTGAAAGCCAGCATTGTTTTCCATCGGACTTGGCAGATGAACATCTGTCAGCAGGATTACACAACAAGCCGCTCTTGAGTGACTCTCCCTACGGAGGTTCACTGTAAAAGCTGTCAAGCCACCTCCAGTCGTTTGAAACAGAATTATGGGATATTTTTTTTTCCAAATGAAAAAAAAAGATATTCCGTTGCCTCTAACTTCCTGTCTGAGTTTACTTGTAAACCGCCAGAATCACAACCGTTGTCACTGCTAAGTGTATTTATATGATTATGCAATGATTTTGTCAGATGATGTCATAGTTTTAAACTCATATGGTTGAAAACAAGGAGCTTTGAAGATAGAGGTCACACTGGTGAAGGCAAATGAAAATCAGCAGCTTAAAATTTATGGCAGATATGCCCAGATACTGAATATGCACATTTTTCCACAGTAATTGATATAATATACAACCTGCATAGTGTATAAATGCACAAGCACATAGTCGCCATCACCGACAAAAAGTTCTCACAAAACCCAACCCAAAGAAAACAGCCTTTCCAAGCCCATTAGTTTGGTCAAGATGTACCATTCATCCCTCCTTTCTCTTATTCATTTACTAATTTCTCTGTCTTTTCATTCAGACGTTCCCAGAGCTTGTCTCTGTCGGTGGGAGACTGATGTCTTGCTGCGGATTATGGCAAAGTGCCACATCTTTTTATCCATTTACATCTTGCTCTGGCGTTTGCATTGTGCTTTGCCCATTTTCTCAGTTCGGGAGTCTGTGTATGGAATGCATGTGAGTTTGTTTGCTCTGTGTGTTGAATCTTGATTACGCTGTTTGTCTGAGAGCGCTGTTACCACAGCACCTAACCCCCCCTGTATTGGTATTTACTCCCCCCCCGACCAACCATATCGGTTCTGCTGGGTTTGCCATTGCAGCGTCTTGCTCACAACCTCCCCACTTCTTCCTATTTTACCCTTGGGGAGGAACACAGAACAAGGGTGAGAAGGTTGCCCAGTTCCCACCTTAGGGCTCTCACACTCCCACAGAAACACCCTCCTCTCAAACACACTCTCAGCACATGCACAGTGTCTCCGTACATTGTCTAATTTGCATATGAGCCCGAGCAGTTCATTAATGCACAGACATACTGTGGAATTGTTCTAGTTGCTAAGACGGGGAGCCCCTAAACTCCACCGTCATTGTGTTCTAGGTTTAGAGGTTTCTTGATCTCAGTCCTGCTGCTTGCCTCTTTAAGGATGAAAACACCAGCACTTGAACCCTGCTGGACAAAACCCTTGAACACCATTCTGTCTCTTCATTTTCCTCATCTACCACCTCCTTCTACTTCAGGGAACTCTCTGTACGCATTACTGTCTGAAACCATAGTCATTCTAATACGGGTACATCTAAACACTTTATATTTTAAAGAATTTAATTTTTATCATATTTCTTCTACAAGTTTGAGTGCTGCATGATGAGTAACTCACATTGGAATATTGCAGTGTTTGGGAGGGAGATGTCCTGGTCATATGTTGTTTTCACAACAGTGCATTTTAATGTTGTAGCTTATTCCAAACGTTAAAATTCATGTTGGCACGCCAGTGTTTTTACTTTCACATGCGAGTGGAAGGGTCACATTGTGCCCTGAACAGGTCTATGTGATGGGTTGAAAAATTCTCAGTAGCACTAAAGCCTGGACACGGCCCTCTCAAGCAGCCATAAAAGGTTTTCAGAAGACTTGAAGCCCATCCAGGAACAGGAGGCTGCCTGGCTAGTGTCAGACCCTCTCCTTTGTTGTCAAAGCTGGGACCGAGTGTCCCACAGAGCCTTGCTGGTTTGGCTGGTGTGTTCAGGGATAGACGTGACATCCTGCCCCTGGCCCCTGGCCCTGTCCCTTTGGCCCTCTGATGTTGAGCTGAGGAGAGCAGAATGTGAAGCTGTTGGAGGCTAAATGAGACCAAAGGTCTTGGCCCTTCTGCCACTCTTTTTTTTTTTTTACATTGCCCCTCATTTGCAGCTTAAAGCCTTCTGAAGGAACAACTCGTGTCCCAGAGTATCTGAGACTTTGTGGCTTGGAGAACTACATTCTCTGGCTGACTGATAGAACTCTGAAATGTCTGACTTGATATTTATAGCTTATTAGGATGGACTGTGGTCAAATGTGAACAAACGGTGAAAGGTTAGATCCAGTGTTGCAAGGGCGCCCTGCAGAAGATGACGGGGGGACACGAGTGCTCTCCTCCTTTTTGGGGACTCCCTCACTGCACACTCAGTAACATTCTCGCCCTGACAAGGCGATCAAAGTTAAACCTTCTCCAACAATTCAAAGTTTCAGATGCAAACCTGCAGCTCACATTGTTTTCATCAATTCTTATTCTCTTGTTTTCCAGTACGCAACTTACAAAATGTACTCAGTGTCACAAATTGGCAGATTATAAATTTCCCCTTTCTGAAAAATAGAGGCCAAAACATACAAGCGCACACTCTGAAGATCATGCTCTTTTTTAGTGTGGCGTACATACATGTACTCTACTCTATAGACGTGCACACACACACACTTACAGTGTACATTGAAAGAATATGCAGTTGTACCTCGTGGGTGCAGGAATGAAAGGATTACATGAAGTGGCTCTTACTCTTGTTATTATTGTTCACAGTGAAAGAATGTCTCGCTCTGAGCCCAGGAAACCATTACATTTTCCACAGAGGGGAAGAAAGACGGAGTGAGGAGAATAAGTGAAAGGAGGAGGAAGAGGACAAATGGAGAGAAAAGAGGAGTGACAAAATGTGTGCCAAATGAGAAAAAGAGGCAGGATGAAAAGGAGTATTCGTTTCCCGGTGGTACTTCACTGACTTTTAAAGAGCCCTTTTGCGGCAGCTGCACCTCCGTTCCCTTTCAACCTAACTCCCCACCACCGCCACCACAAACAACAAATATTGTCGAGGGGCCGGTCAGTTCTCTTGCAGCGGCAACCAGTTTTCCACATGGCCGAAGCTTTTGAATTCATTAATCCGTCCAGGTGTCAGACAATGTGTTGAAGAGTTTGAGAATACTGCTGATGAAAGGATTTGATTCAGGTTTCAGTCAGTTGCTGCTCTGCTATTGTTTACCTTAATCAGTGTGTGCCTGCAGGCTCCTCTGTCACCTACTGCATGAGCGTACTCCTCATGACATCAATTAGACGTGACAAAGTGCCTCCATGTTCATACATTTACATCGGACCTCGTTCTCTCAGGACATGCACGCCTGCAGACAGATGTTATATTTAAAGTTGAATTGGCTTGACGGATTGGCCTGTTCAGCCGCGGCTCCTCGATCCAGCAGGCTCATCCAACGTCTACTCAGACAGACCGAGCCGTCCAGTTATGGATAATAATGGTTTCTCGTATCCTTCTCTCTTTTTCGGCTTTCATTTCAGCTCTGCGTAATCAGTTTCAAACTGCTGATCCAAAAAAGAGAAACACTCTCTGAAGCGTTGCAGCGCCTTCAGTAGCTAGCAGTGTGTACGTTTGTAATGAATCTCACCCTCAAACAGTCTGTCTCTTCTCCAGGTGCGCAGTTGCAAGTTATGACACGCTAAAAGGCTCAGCAGCAGATATCAGGACTCTAAATGCATATTTTCCCCTAAAGGGGCCCATTCATGCAGCACGTTAGGTGTATGTGCGTAACCTCATATTCTGTGTGTCACTTGTAAATCCTGGCAGATTAAGAGTGACAGTGAGTGAGTTTGAGGCATCCAGCAGTGGGTGTTTCCATCAGAGAGGCCCCGTTCCCCCCTGTCCTGTAAATGTTCTAATGCATTTTTGTTTATTGTTGTTGTAGTCTTGGCTTTAAACTTTATATCCCTTTATTGGATTTTGATGACTTCTGATTAAGAAACATTTTTTTTTCTCTCTCCAATAGAACTGTTATGCTCCAGAGGGTCTTCAGGTCCAGACACATTACAACCACACCTTCTCGCTCTTTCGTTCCTTCTTTTTTTGCTTCCATTTCTCTTTAAACAACCGTCAGAGACGGCAACCGCCATGCCGGTCGGGTTGAAAGATTGATAGAGAGAAGCGAGCGAACTGATGAAGCTTCAGTCTGATTTCGCTCCGAGATAAATCCTGGCAACACGTTTTTTTCATTTGGCCTGTTATTACGGGGCTAACTGGCAGGAGTGATGTATTCTGCGGTGTTCGGGATCCTGTTACTCCAATTGTCCTATCTGCAAGCTTAGATCACGGTGTCTGAAGTTCATGTGGAGAGCGCAGGGCTCCATGTTGAAGCTGATGGCTTTTCTCAAGTGTTTTCCCAGAGATTTATTCCTTCGCTTCTTAAATGAAATACCAGTTTTTAGAAGGGATTTCTTTCTACCGTCGCTACATTTCAGAAAACCTACGCCCATCAAAACAAGCAGGCATGCCCATTTTCACCCTCTCTGTGATATTTACAAGTTGAAGCACACACTTCTCCTCTCTCCTAAATTGGAACCCTTCTGACAGAAACGGTGTTGTTTGATTTAACTCGACAGGAGACCACCAACAGTGAACCTCTCAGCAGAAACATTTGTTTAAACTTTTTCATCATTTCTCTTCTCTTTTATGCCACATCATCTCTTATTTTCCCTGCGTGCTCCCCCAGTTGTGTTCTTAACAAATCACTAACAGACTACAGCACAGTTTGGGGGCAGCCACCGCTTGGCACCCCCTAGGAGGAGCGCTGACAGCGTGAGGGACGGAGGGAGCAGAGTTCAAAGGGTCAGGTCAGGAGATTCAGTCTTACTGTTGGTGCAAGGATGAAGTTGGTGGGGGGGTTGTGGGTGGCGGCGGGGTTGGACCAATGGGGAGGTGTGAAGGTCACTGGGCTGAAAATGAGAGTTTAGAGATGTTGTCATGCTGAGCCGATCCAGAGCCCTCTCGCTGCCAGCCTGAGGTGTTTGCCTTGCCATTAACTTCGCCACTATTTATTTTCAAACCTGCTGCAGCTGCGCCACTTTGTCTGAAATGCTCGGTTTCTTTTGGCAAAGGAATGCATTTAGATGTCTTTGATAAGCACTACTGGGCCGAATGAGCCGATCATTAAGGCTGTTAGAGAGTGACGGTGGAGGGCGTTGTTTTTAGTTAGCTGCGGTTGAGGTTGATTTTCAGGCCAAGATTAGTCGCTGCGGTTCTTACTGCTAGTCAGTAAGCTGTGGTCTGTGTGAGACGGGCTTAACTGCTCTCCTGCCCCATAAAGACCAAAGGAGATAAAGAGATAAAAGTGCCCAGTCTGTGAGCTGATGCCCATAAAAGCGATGCCATTGGTTCTCAAGACTCCGTCGAAATGCGATCCTGTAAAAATATTTTCTCCTCATTAACCTGTCATCCAAGGAGCCATGACGCATAGCCAGGCGAAGCAGTGCCGGGACAGACGGGGGTTGATGGCTGGATTACGGGGGTTGTCTAGGGGCCCAAGGGGGAGACTTACCAGCCTGGATGCTTTATTTGAAAGTCGTCCTGTGGTAATGTGTTGAGTCGGGTGAAAAGGCCTCGGTGGGCCCCATGTGTTTAAACGACAGTAGCCTGCGTAAATCTCCCCAAAAACAGAGACCCCAGACATGTTCGGGGCACTCGCACATTGACGTCAATCCACATGTACATTTTGTCACAGACTGGTGAAAGTGTGTCTGTGTGGGCCACCACAGACACAGTCATGTCATGTTTGGACTTGTCTTTCAATGGTGCTGTCCCTCCGTCCAGTCTTCTTAATGCTGCGTGTTATTTGTCTCGCTGCATGTGTGTTTGCGTTAGCCGCCTTGTTTACGTGTGTCCGTCAGCACCCGCAGGCCCCCGACCGCGCCCCCTTGTCTGGACAGAATGTGTGTGTTCCAACGGTATTCCAGCGATTAAGGGGTTGCATTGTGGGAGTTGTATGTTTGAGAGAGAGTAAGGCTGTAGGGATCAGGGCCTGTGTTTGTTGGTTTTTCACTGAGTTTGGCTGAATGTGACCCCGGGTCAGAGTGCAGCCGGGCCAGTCTAGTTTAAGTCTGCTCAGCTCTGGGTCACACTAGGCCTCTTTGTATACCCTCTTGAGTTCAGGCATGGCCTGAGTGAAAACCAGCTGAATAATGTCTTGCAAAAGGACCACAAATGTGACATATTGACCGTATTTGTCCGTTTGGGTCAAACATCCATGTATCTCTTAGAGTGCTTGAACAATTTATAATCCTGACATTCTGTTCACTATTGTGTTCAACCTCACATGTTTTAAATCAGGCTCCTCTTTGTGTTGCATGTTGTTTTTGCTTAACAGGCGTTTATCTTCATTTTAGACAAACAGAGCAAGTTCTAACATTAGTGACCATCTTTTTTTTTGCGACCACTCTTACATCACACCCTTGGAGCCGCTCTGTCTCGCACTGAAGTAGGTGTTCAGTTTAATTGCAGATTCACTATACTTAATGGACTTTCCTGCAGATATTTTTCCTCTGTACTGATACAGTTGACAAGAAAAGACAAATTGAGAATGCATTTCATTCCCCGCAGTGCCTGACCTGTGCACACACACGGGGACTCGAGGTCGGGAGGGTGGAAACTCAGCAAGAGATATGAGCAGGAAATAAACAGCAGATGTGGGTGTAGAGTCATGCAGATGGAGATAGGAGACCCCTCTCATTAGGACACATAGACACCAAATCCACCTCCTGTCATCTAGTCTCCACCAAGTCTGATAGAGGATCTCTTTGAATTACGATATTGATGTGTGGCTGAGAAGCAGTCACTGCTTTTAGCCTTAAAAAAGGGTCTTTGCGTAGGAGGTGAACGTACCCACCGATTCTAACAGATATAATAGGACATAGATCTCCCCTCATACGGCATGTGTATTTAATCGGAAAAAGAATGAAAAGACGATGTCATAAAACTGATGCATATCACAAGAAAGCCCAAAAGAGAATATGAGAACAGAGATCTGTGGATATGTAAAATGAAAAGTTATCCTTAAGAGAGTAATACGTTTTCACGTTTAAGAAGCTGAAACGAGGAGAGCTTTGCCTGGAAAAAGGGCTTCAATGATTAATGTCAAATTTGTGCAGAACAAAATGAAAGGCAGGGGAACCCATTGATCTTCTGTGATACGATCATGTGATCACACGGTGTCTTCTCTGGAATGCCTCTATTATAATATTATTTAATACCCGCAGCCTTGCCTGACGTCCGTACGATGCGTTCCTCTAACCTCAGCATATACATAAACATCCAACATCAACAGAACCTGAGGGTTCATGAAGGATGATATAGTCCATGTCGAAAGGGTTTGTTGTCTTTCTACATACCGTCTGTCCAATAAAACCACATATTAAGCACATAACTTTAGTTTACAGTTTCTGGACTGTTGGAGTTTGTCTTCTGTGGACGCAAACGGGACCAAGTGGAATATTTAAACTATGCATCACCCTCGCATTGGTTTGATTAAGGAAACGTGCTTTCTGGGTGAGAAGGAGCCGCGAGAAGTTTGATACACTAACTTGAAATGAGTCTGTTGAACTGTTGTGAATGAAGTGATTTGTTATGTTCACCTGTGCTGCAGCTTTTTTTTGGACAACTTGGATGTGGGAAAGTTGCAGAGTTCTGCGTGGCAATCGGTTAATGAAAGTTGTCTCCCTTCTTCACATAGCAGAACCTGTGTGTCTGCATTCTACTCAGGCAGGCAGGAGGGGAAGAGGCAAAGATTCCTTGGCTGTGCTCAGACGGTGGATTTATGTGTCTTATAATTGCTTTTCATATAAATCATATGTACGAGCCCGGGGCATTGCTCTTTTCTTGCTGTGAGTGTGAAAACAAAGCCAAAATGAAGGGGAAAGGCTTCAGTGAATACTAGAACATGGTGACAGTTATATGTTTGAGTCGCCGGGTTGCTATCTGCATGTGAGTGTAACGGTTGTGTGGCCTGAAGAGAATGAGAGATGTCGTGTCACTGAGGTTCTTAGAGGTCTCCAAAGTATTGTGTAACTGCGTGTTAAGACCTGGAGAGAAATATATATATTAACCCGATGATTCGATTTCTCTCGTCTCCATCTCACCTGTGTCCACGTCGCTCTCTCCTCATTTCTTTCTCTTGCTGCAAAGCCCCCTCCCTCGTCAACAACTTCTTCTAGTACAATGCCCGTCTATCTGGCCCTCAGACTGCTCGTATCGCTTCCATCAGCTCACGTCAGTGAATGTCTCGGTGACGTTAAATACTATCCCCCTGACTCATTTGCACCCAATTTTTCTCTTCCCCCGTCTCCCTCCTATCCTCTGTTCTCTATCTGCTGAGGTCTATACAGGCTTCCTTCTTTCCCCACTAAATCTTTCATTCTTCATCCCCCTTTCTTTCCCTCTAAACAAGCCTTTCAGAGGTTTGTCAGTCATCGGCATCACCTCCATATCCGTCCAAACATTCGGGCGCAGAATGGCGAGGGGAAAGAAGGGATGGTGACTGATTGGCTTGTGGGGGAGGCTTCGAGAATTTAGAAAGGGAGGAAGGAGAGCCACTGAAGTGAAGAAACAACAAGCCAGAAAGACTTTCTGGAAAGTCTCATCCCTGCTATCCTTCGACTAATTGACCTGCATAAAAACATAAATAAATACATAAATTCTTTCAGGCAACACGGTGACATTCTGGCCATTCACATGTAGTCACCGAGTCCTTTGGCCCCGATCAGCTACTTTAAGAGCATCAACCCACTCTGATTGGAAGCTCTCGGGGTCTCTTAAAATGCTTCTGTCTCTCCTGACCAAACCACTAATAGCCATGTCCTCACATAGTCTTCATCCTTTATGGGTCCTTTCTTCTTTTCATTAGGAACTGTTCCTCTGCCATGAACAAAACTGTCATTTGTTAGAGAGGCCTCTTTAAAACTATTACAGCAAAGGACTGCATGTATCATTCAGGACTGTAGACCCAAATACAATTCAGCAATCAGAAGTAAAAAATCTGCACTTGCATGTTTAATTCCTTTTTTCCCCGTCTCACTTTTTCTTTTTACCTAGTCTGTTCACACCCCGGTATCTCCGTTCCAACCTTTCTATAAGCATCCAGTTTGATTTGAGGTGCGGAGGGTCTGTAAGGGGAGCTGTGTGTGTGTGTGTGTGAGCAGGTGTGTGTGTTCAGTGTACAGAGGTGTGTCCTGTGGCGGTGTTGAAGGAGTCTATAGATGTGAGGTAGAGTGTGAGAGTGTCATGCTAACTGTGCTGACAGTTGTGGAAGGCTGTCGGTTGTTTGGACATGGAGAGCATCCGATCAATGCGTGTGTTCATTAAAGCTCCAGATGCAGAGCATTCCAACACCATCCATCTGTTAGCAGAGGCACTTAAATCACGCTAGCATCTATTGCTTCATTCCGAACTGCATTCTGAGCGTTTGTACAGCAGAATCATTTCCCAGTTACGACATTTCCCTTTCCTAATGTCTTGCTTATTTTTGATTTATTCAGGGCATCTGCTTTTGTTTTATGTTTATTCATTAAGAACTTCTTGACCTCAGTTTTGTGTAGAGTGTGTGTTTGTGAAACTTTGAGTCCTGTGTCCTGCAGTTCAATTGCATATAAACCATAAATATTATTGAGTGTTGAGATGGCGCAGCCGGCCTCTTGCAGGCGCCTACTTGTTTACGGAGCTATCTCGACATTGTGTTTGTTTGAAACCGTGTGATAGAACGCAGGTCCCTGATAATGGACTCTTTTTTTCTCCTCCTCCTTTTCTGCCCCTCGCTCGTTTTGTCTCTTTGCCCAGCAGCTGTTTTTGTTCAGCTTGGATTACTTTCCATCCAAAACGTTAGGTCAAATACAGACTTGTACCCAACTCACAAGCGCACATCGCGATATGCTGGTGTGTTTACATTTCCTGCTCGGCATAGCAGACAACATAACACCCCGGACAAAGAGAACACGGTTCACACAAAGAACTTTTAACGGAGCTGAGTTTGTTCCTTCTCTCAGACCTGATTTACCTGGCAGGGTCAGTTAACACCTCGTCCAACCTTTGACCTTAAAGGTTAACTGGCCCAGTGTGTTCAGCAGTGGGGAGGAAGGGTTGTTGTTGAGCCTCGGCGGTACGTATGTGCCGACAGCGTAGTTCAAATAAAAATCAATGGGTAATTTAAAAATATGAAATAAATGTACTGTGTACCAGCATGACTGGCAAGTTGGAGTGTAAGAGCACTTGTTTTGTCTTTTCTAAAACGGATCCCTAAAGCGCTGTCGTAAGGAAACTCAGCCAGAGGTGGCCTGTTGTAGCAGCACCATGCACAACGCCAGATGGTCCCCCTGCAGGCTGTTTCTCAGGGCTTCACCTAAACAGAAACAATAACAGAAACTAGTGGGTTGCTGGAAATTGAGAGAATTAGTCGAGAAGTCTCTGTCACAGACTGGAGATGGAACATTAATTCATGATACATTATTGATAATAATTAGTTTGCCATGAACATCAATAGAAACTTTTGCTTACAAAAACCACATCTGTGGGAGCTCTAATTGTAACTTCATGACATGTCATAAGATTCTAAAGCAGAAGCAGTAAAATATAGAGAAACTATATCCATGGTCAACACTGGTTCTGATGGTTGAAATGCCTGAAAACAAACGTGGTGTCTCCAAATTGCTTGTTGTGTCAGACAGACAGTAGAAACCTACGATACTGTATTTGACATTGACAGTAAATCCTCACATCCATCTAAACATCTAATCAATTTTCAAGACTGTTGACAACATTTTGTGAATCATTTCATCCATAAATCCTCATCATCAGCAGTCGATTTGTAACCCTCTCTCTCCTTTCCCAGGGGCAGTACCGGCCTTCAGACCTCATCTGCCCAGAAACGTATGTGTGGGTACCAATAGAGCGATGCCTACCCCTGCTAGAGAACTCCAGATATGCTCGTTTCAACCAGGATCCTGATGCAGGTACAACTATGCAACACTCAGCTCTGTATGTCACCATTGGCATCATTTAATTGAATGACTATTTTTACTTAGCAAACACTCTGAAACATCTTCTTGAACTTTGTCTTCCAACACATTGTACATGTTTGTCTTGAGGAACTTCTGAACCCTGTGATAACATCACCCCCTGAGCCTTCGGTGCAATGAGAGTAGAGCTAAAGTTGTTGTTGTCATTAGATGAAGAGGGATATCAGGGGAAATTAAACTCGTGCTTGAAGATAAACCAGAAGATGCCGGGTTGAGAGGTGCAGCCCAGGGAGGTTTGAAGGTCTCCTTCGTTTTAACCTCACTCCACTGTCCTCTGTTGATTTTGGGTTTATAGTGGTACAAGAGGCTTTGCAGGGGTGGGAAAAAAAAAAACGATACAAACAAATAGAAAGTGTGTGCATCATGAGGCTTGTGAGCAGGAAGACTCGAAGAATTTGCTCGTCATCTAAACTGGTACTGAGAAGTAGACAGCAGGGGGAGGGGGTAATAGAGGAAGAGATGGATGAAGAGGAGGAAGGAGATATAAATAGTATTACAGTGATGAGAAGAGAAAGGGAGGTAAGGCTGGTGCTCTACGCTGGCACCGCAAGAGAGAGATCTGCAATAAAATAAGAGCCGGATTGACAGGGAGGTGGAGGAGGAAACAATCCTTTATAAATGTGGAGGGACAGCTTCATATTCTGTTGGAGTGAGGTCATACTTGGACTGGGTTCTATGCACAGAGATAAAAATAAGCATTGGACGTGGAAACGCACCCTTTTCTGTGTCCTGTATCTGTGCCCATATATGTGATGATGCAGACATCGACTGCACCAACCTTAAACAAAAAGAAAAAAAAAGGTTTCTGTCACTATTTGAATCGCAGGCTAGTTTTTTTTTGTTGACTCAAGTGATTGGAAATGGACAACGCCCTTTAGCAATAGAAGCATTAAATGACCATTAGTCGCCTGCTCATTTACACCAGTGCCATTAAAGTCTTAGCCAGTAGTAGGTCAGACCTTTTCTTGTCAGTCATACTCTGGGTCCCGGAGCAGACAGATTACTGAGGACCCGGCGTCTGTCTGAGTCCATTTCCACTGTGTATGTTTGTGAGTCTGGGGCTCGTACGGTGCCTCCATTCCTGCTTAGACTGTTGATCTTGGCCAGGGATTGACATTATTTCAGGCCTCGCTGTCCAAACGCAGCGTCAATACATTTCAGTGCTAGCGGTCTTGATGGTTAGCTCTCGGGGGTTGTTGCCAAGCTGTGGGGTTGGCCTCCTGCTCACTGAGGGCTCTGCCAGACTGACGTTGGTGTGGAGGTTTCTGCGTCGTCCAGAAACGCGCCCAGTGGTCAGTCAGTCACTCGGTCAGCTTGCCCTGTGTCATCATCAAGCTGGCAGCATTGCACCCTGTCGAAGCTCGTGGTCTTGTCCTGACTGGCAGTTTGTCAAAGTGTGACTTGTCTTTGGCCCAAATGAACGCCTGTTGCAATCTGTTTTTAAGCACCGAATAAGTCCTGAGTGTTTGTAACGGAGTCTGAATCTTCTATCTGTCTTCTAGGAAGTAACTGTCGATTGTGGTCTGATTTATTTAGCTGCTCTGGCTCTTGGAGTGAAACTGTCATTAGTTTGGCTTCTCTACTTTCTTTGTTCTGTGTGCCAATAAATATCCAGTGTTGTAGTGTATTAATTCAACAACTGTCATTAATTACCGATGTAAGAATAAAATAAATCAAACCAACTTGTGGTAGAATAACGTTCCAAAAAATGTCTGTGGTGTAGATTGCAAGCAAAAGCACATTCATGTAAACCCATGCTTGCTGTCTGAACCTGCCCAGGACTCCGGGTCTCACCCAGGGGTGAATGAGACAAGAGATGCTGGGTTTTCTTCCAGATATTCAGGGTGACGGGGTTACAGAGCTGTCTTAATGAGGGAGGCATCAAAGACCGCTTATCTAAAGTTTACACAACTCTGTCCAAAGCAGGCTCACATTGATTTCAAGCCTGTTGCTGACACATGGAGGCCCGTAGTGCCTCATCGTGGCCTCTCACAAATGTACGTTCATTATGTGTACAGGGGCTTGATTATTCTACGCATGTGTACTTTCTTATACACTCATAATTGGCGTTTATTTGAAAGAGGAAAAAGTGCCCGTTCAGCAGGATGAACAGAAGAAATGTTTTTGCACGTCTCATCAAACATTTTCATCAATCTGATTGACTCTGAGTACTTGTACTTAGCTGTACCAGTTATTGTACCAGTATTATGATTTTAGTACCTCGGGAGATGAATTGTTGCTCTTCCTACTGCACACAGAGGTCAGAATTCAAGGACACTGACAAACGTTCAGTGTCTCGATTTAAGTTGGGCGGATGCTCTGTGACACCAGGGCTTGAACCCGGATCAGTTCGTCAAAGAGAAGTCTTCTTACAACACCAACATTTAGGCCTTTTTCTTTTCATACTCGTGCCCTGTTATGCATCTGCAACATTGGGTCACAGGAAGTCCCATCCAAAGAAATACCCAACAGCAGGCCTTTGACCAGCATCCGTTGTCGAGCAAGTGTTTTGAAACTTTGAGATGGACGGGAAGAGAGAGGAGCGTGGCGAGGTGTCAAGGCCTCTATCCTCGGCCCTGACCCTCTCACTCCCAGATCGACCCTCACCACTCCTCTTCCCCCCGACCCTTGAACCCCGATCCCGAAGTGCTGTGACCTCAGATTTCGGCGTGTCACTGAACGTCCGGTCGGCCTGACGGGAAGAGCGTTCTGGAGCTGCTCAAACTGAGGATGGGGCATTGATAGAAGGCAGAGTGAGCGAAGAAGAAGAAGGAAAGTTGTTTATGTGGGGAGCGGATGTTTGGACTGCTACAAGAGAGGGAGAAAAGGGGTCTTGTGCCTCCTCTCTGAGCTCTGTTCAATATTACTGTTGAGGTTAATAAACAATCTTAAATCTGCATGCTGCAAACCGTCTTGGTGTGAAATCCTCACAAGGGGACGGTGGTGCTTTAGTGTCACACACACACACTGGAGTGCACGAGTGTAACTTTGCTTAACTGTGTAAGTGCGCTGTCAAACTGATAAAGAACATGTACAGGCAAAGTGTTCTTAGAGAGACGATGCTGCAGGCAGTTCAAGTTTTCATTGAAGCAGTGAAATGTTTAAATATTTTCAATTTCACACCATCACATCTCATTAGCTCTTCGTGCAAGAAACGTGCGGTCACGTGGAAGTTGCATAACATGTTGGCATCTTTTAAGAAAAAAAAAACCTTCGAACCACACTCGGGAGATTTAACATACTGCTGATCTTCTACATGTAAAAGTTTGTCAAGCATTCTTCAAATATGTGACTCAGCAGTTTTTAGAGAGCCGGGGAAACAGCGGTTTGGGCATTACTGAGCAAGGAATGAGGCTAATAAATAAAACATTAATCACAGTGCGGTTTGCAAATCTTAAGTTAAGTGTAAAAATATCAAGGAGAATCGCCTGCTCAGGAGTTTCGTGGCTTCATGTATATTTCTGAATGCTTTCGGTTCCAAATTCGCCTCGAAGGCTGTTGAGATCTTGTCATCACTGTCTGTTCCAAATGATACTTTAGTGACATTTGAACTGAACACAAAAGCATGGTTGGATTACTGGTGCTGCTTTACACAGGGCGTCTCGTGGTGATCCAATCACCAGTGGACAGGTGTGTGTGGGAGGAGCTCTACTAATACCGAATCTTAGATGCTCCTGTGTGACTGGCGTGTCACCGTCGGCCCGGCAGACTTGTTTGCTCCGCTCCAAAGCCTGGCTCCGTGTTTATTTTCATTTCCTTCATGCCAGCCAGACCAGACAGGACAGGACAGCCTGTTTGGATAAAATATTGTGTGCAATGCTTTGGCCATGGGAATTTCAGACGGCACAATTGTTCTGCATTTCGATACTGGTTAGACAGCAACGAATACTTTAAGCAGATGTGGAGCGAAGCAGAGAGAATATTAAAGTTATACTAGAGTGTCTTGAGCAGGGATGTTAATTATTGAGAGCTCTTCTATTCTGAGTGTTGTGGGACGATGAGAACTTGCGAGATAAGCGTGCACTAACTATTAACTCATGCAAACCTTTTTATAATGTACAGTGTATATTTGGTTGGCACAGTTGATAGCAGTTCCCTGCTGTGCTACACCTCGCTTGGCGCCGGCTACGGGCGGCTTGACTCAGCCTCTCTCTCCTAGAGGCGGCAGTTTTAGTGTCAGAGTGGGGGTCATCATTTTCACCCTTTTTTCCATCCCTCTCTCCAGAGAATCGTTCGTAGCTGCTCTACACACAATCTTTTGAGATTAGCAGTGTTTTCACTGGTCTAATGGGAGCTGGCAGTGTATGACACTGGACCTAATGAGATGCTGAGTTTGGCAAGCCAGCAGGGAGCCAGGCCACGTAAACAAGCCCAACTAACTACCCTGCTCACGCACTGCCATGACTTCAGGTTTAGTGCAGAGTCGGGGAAAATTGCTTTCTGCTCCTCCAACAGCTTCTCGGAATAATGGTGTAGCTTTGCCAAGTTACTCAGAGGTTAACTCAAATAAGTGAGAGAAAATAAGCACAAAGTTTATTGTGTTACGCTGGGTCTTATTATGTTCTCATGTCTGTGCGTGTGTTTTTCCAGGAGATGCACGGGGGCTGAAAGATGTGGGCAGATCCCTGGTGCTATACAGACGGACCGTCATGCCCTATGCAGCCTACTCCCGCAAACGCAAGGGCTCTAGTGACGAGACAGAGGTGCTTCAGTACGCCAGCTTGGTTGGCCAGGAATGCGCTGAAAGGATCCTGCTGTACCGCGCCTGAACATCAACACCACTGAACCTTTTTAATATACGTAAATAAACCTCCGAGCAATGGTCTGTTTGTTTCCGCGTGTCTGTCTTCTCACTGTTAGTGAACATGCTTCCTGCTGCCTCTCTTATAATCCCACCACAAGCCGAATCAATGCAGCAGCCACTCACAATCCACCGCGTTCACGTACCCTTTTAACCATGCACCCTTATATTTTATGACTTTTACGCACCAATGAATCCTGCAGCATCTTCTCTCAGCACATGTTCACCCTTGATCCAACACTCCACTTGGACCGGCCCCACGAGTGTCACTTTGATATCATTGCTATTGCACCATCCTCAAACTTGTATTTTTGATGTAACAAAGCTGTTCAAGAGCGTATGCACACAGATTGCAGCTTTCCTTTTTTAACGGACACTGATTTAGAAATAAGGCAGCATTGCCACCGGACGAGCATGCAGGGTCCTTTTCAGTTGCTTTTACATTTTATCCCCAAACTTCAAGTTGTCTCATTCTGAATCGTAATCCAATAAAGATTTTTATCAGAATGATGTTTTTGTCTCATGATTTATAGCTTTATTTGCTTTTCTTGTGTTATTGACGCTGCTATGTTTTGGTCAAATAAAGGGTTTGTTTATTCCCTGTTTGGACTGAGTGTCTCCACTTTGCATCCTAATGATGCAATACAACAGTGAATCAACATGTTTAAAGAGTCCTCACTGTTGGCACAAACAGTTTCCATTTTTACATTTACAGAAAAATATGGGTCTCCCAAACCGCTAGCTCAGAGATGTTTGTGGAAATGGGGACAAGCAAAAGGTGTCAGACATGACCAAGGCAAAGCTCCAGCCCAGCTCTGAGGGAACGCCTCAGCTGGACTGAGACACTTCAGTCCTCAGAATTAACTGCACTGATACGTCCACGTCCTCTAAAATCCTTCCAAACTATGTTGCAACTCAAGAAATAATAACTACAAGATTCAACAACCCGAGTGTTTTTGTTTTGATCAGAGCATTAAACTGCCATGTCAGCACACATCTTCCACACATTAAAACAACCTGCCTGCACCCGTTACTGAGAAAACAGTTTCGACTGACGCTGGTATTAAGAACAGTGTGTGTCCTCAGGAATTAGAACTGATTGACAGCCTAACTTTCCAAGAAGGGAACACTGATGCTGGCAAGTGGCCCATGTTGGACTCGCTGTTTCTCTCCCACATTAGGCATGCTTTATCTTGGACTTCATGTGTGTACACACACACACACACATACACACTAGTTGTGTTTCCTTACGTTCAGAGGACATTACATTGCCTTAAATGTTTCACCCTAAAATGCAATTATTTATGTCATCAGGACTTGCTTATTGTCCCCATAATAGGATTTTAAAAACATTTTTATGTCCCCACAACATCAGGAATACTTTGAGACACACACTCACACACTCCTGGCAGTGTCGCGAATAGTTAGTCTTCATGAACGGAGCACATAAGGACAAGGCGGACCTCTTTCTGTCAAAACAAGCGACCTGAACCAGCCGGCCAGTTAATAATGAGCCCGTAATGCTGCAAGACGCAGCATGGCAGGGTCTGCTCAGTGCTCAGATAAATAATTATGTCACTGCTCATTATTCGCATTAAATATGAGGTTTATACTGACAGTGCATTGCTACTGAATTACTATTGAGACAAAGGTCGGCTTTCGGATAATATCAGAGGGTTTATCTTCATGCCAGACCTGAGTCACGGAGGTGTTTGTCACATCAGGAAATAAAGAGGAAGTTCTTGTTGAAAGATAGAGCTTGAACAGGCTTCAGGTCAGCAGGGTTGCTTATACTGAATATTTCAGATGCAAGCAGGTGATGTATGGAAGCCACGCTACTGTCCAGGCTGGAGGAGAGCTGGAGCCGATCCCAGGTGACGTTGGGAGAGAGGTAGGGGTCAATTAAAACCTTCTCCTCTGCACTTCTTCCTATCTGCTCTACGTCTCCACAGATGTGCTGTGTCAAACAGAAAACGCCGAGCGACCTACAGAGGCAAAGAGGACGTGTTATTGTGAAGCAGTCCTGGAAAGGAAAAGCAAATCAGAAGAAGAGGTACAAGTTCGCCTCTTCTTTCCAAACACATCATCCAAACTTGCGAGTGGAATCATGTCCGAGAAATATGAAATGTTATCCTTCAGCTTCAGCTGTCTTCTTTGCGGTCAATAAAAGGGGAGAATTTGTTCGTTTTTTTTCATTTCTTTAACGGTAGGAACAGAAACGCTGCCAGGAGACGGAGTCGGACAGCGTCTCTGAGTGTGTTTGAGTAAAGCGTGACTCCGTGCAGCATCTGAAGGGGCCATTAACAGTACACGACTTCCTGTTTGTAAATATGAAACTACCCGTACGAAGGGATCTGTTTGATCTCCAGCTCCTTTGGTCCCTCTCTGAGTCAATCTTTCTTACAGAACGGGCCAACTTTATTTCATCGTACCCGTAACACGTAAACACCGCCTCTGCCCACAGTGTGTAAGATGTGTGTGTTTGTGCCCTTGTGTGTGCGTGGGCTGCCTGTTTGGACTGCCCTCCACCCACAAACCCCACAAGGACGGTGTGAATTTACAAGTTTGTTTTCCGCTGTCCGTTGCTCTCCCTGTCCGCCGCGGCCGGTCTGTCTGTGTCTATACTGTATGTCTGTTCCATTGTGATGCGGACGTGTATTATTGGTGCGTGTTTGCACTGCACCCACGCTAGGCCCCCCGGACCAGCGGAAGCTCCCAGGCCAGAGGAAGTGCCGGGATCCTTTGTGAACAAGGCTACCCTGGATTAAGCGTATCACACACTAAATGCAGGGTCTTTCTCTTGGGGATTATCTAAAGGGACAGGGGGGCGCCCACTCCCACTGGGGCCCTGTCACCCAAATTCAACACACTGTCACCAGACCGCTCCCTAGCCCCCTCGCTACGATATAGGCCATGAGGGGAGGCATTGTGCCCCTAGAGACAATGTTAAAGTGATTAGCCTGAGTTATTAAGGGACCATAGAGAATGCATTTTGACATGGAGCGATGAGAGTCTGCAGCTCACTGTTGGACACAGTGAAAGTATGTGCAGGCATCAGGTAGTTGTGCGCGAACGGGAGGAGGAATCTTGAATTAGTCAGCTCCAGGCACGTAGCCAAGGGTGAACTAGTGGAGCCTAGCGCAGTTTAAATGTGTTAAATGTATCATTAAAATGTGATCACACACTTATTTATGATTATGTAGCTGAGCCGAAGACTTTCTGTGTGAACCTGTGATTCAGCCGCACAAACCGAGAATGGCGATTTCATAATGTTTCCACCTGGAGTATTTATTTCTTTACAATCCATAAAAGCCACAATATTTCTTTAAAATATTTATTGAAGCATTAAAAAAAATAAAAATTGGATCTGGTAACTACATAATGTACAATTCTTCTTCAGCATTTTACTCCCTGACTATAAATGTAAAGCAGAGAAGAGGCATGAGAAGAGCGCTCTCCTTAAAGCGCTGCGGCGTTGGCATGGCGACAAGGAGAGTGACTTTAGGGAGGTAAATGTTGTCATCGTATCACCCCCTCCATGTGTTACTCCTCCTTTACTCTTCCCTCTCTTCCTACAGGCTTTCACCTCATTATTGTCTCTCTTCTCTTCACCCCTCCCTCGCTCTCCCCTCCATTGTCTTCGGCCTCTCTGGGGCAGGCCTGTGCATCTCTCATACATATTCCCACTGTCATTAGAATACTAATGTGTCAGTGAGAATAGAGAAAGGCTTACGGGCGGTAGTGGGAGTCGACCGGCTACCCACCTCTCAATATGTGCGCTGTCTCCTCTGGGGAATGTAAATCTTCTTTCATTGCTGTTTTTTTTTTCAACCTCAATCTCATTTAACTCCACCATGGAAACTACCCTAATGTGTTCTCAACTCTGTATTGGAAGGGGAATATATTTTAACTTGGGGGAGGGGAGGTAAAGTTTAGTAAGAAGGTAGAGGTCAGAGTCACAGCCGACACCACCCCGATCCTAAACTTCTTTCCCTCCCAGACCCGGCCCATGAAAGCCGGTGCAGCCAATATTTGCAGAGCACTAAATCTTTGCCTGATGAATGCTGCTGTTGTTGTCGAGGAGCGCTTGGCAACATCACGCTAACCTGCTGGGTCTGAGGGGGAGCTGGCCTGTGGAGGAGAACAGAAAAAGTCTGTATAATTAAGATTATAAAAACGCTGATATTTATGGCCTATGGCTCCACCACCCCGGTGATGTCGTAGCAGCAAAACTGAATCCTTTTTTCACACTTTTCCTTTGTTGCCACCAGTGTTGTTGTATGCAGCACACAACGCCATAAAGGTACAATGTGTAGGGGATCTGGACAAACTATGAGGCATTTTTGGCCTCGCCGAGTTGGACCGAGTGGCGGTCCATGCAGTTTAAGTTTGCCTTGCCGCCCCGAGCTGCGCCCGAGATGGACCTGCCCTGGAGGGCCTCCTGAGGCAGGGCCAAAGATGCCGGCCTCCAAGCGGTGGCCTCCAATCTTTGGCCCTGCCTCAGCTGCTTCGCGGGAGCGAGGGTGGTACTATGACACAAGACTGACCGGCGCTAGCATGTTTAGGCACTCACAAGTATTTCCATGTATTTCCATGAAAATTCCTCGATAAATTTATGTAAAATTTTATTATTACCTTTAGAGGAAAAATCAAGCATGCCAATATTTACGCTACGTCACTTTCCTCCTGTACTTACACCTCGTTTCAAGCTATAAATGCAGTTGGCCCTCAGATTTAACCAATAAAGAGCACAATCTTTCCCCCTAATAGGCCATAATATCTTAATAAGTCATTTTTCCACCGGGAAACATTTGTTCTTATGATTTATTTCAACCGTAGATTCGTCATCGTTGAACTGACCCACACCTTATCATTTACAGAAAATGGTATAAGCACACAAATTAATCAAATCAAAGTATCAAAGTCAATAAAACATTTTCAGAACTGTATCTTCCACATGCAAAGTGTTATACAGCCGTCCAGCATCACCTCCCTTTTCTCTCTCCCGTCTCCCCCAGTTAGAGAATCCCCCACAAATGAGAAGCCATTCCTGATTAGGCACACATTCGAGAAATGTCAGAAATGTTTCAAGCGCCTTGTCTGAGCTCAACTGGTGCAGTCAGATGTCCATACAGGGCTGATAAAGGCTGTGAGCCGGGAGCTGAGGGTTCAGAGGGGAGGCGCTGCATGCCATGGGGCCACTATTTGGTTTAGCAGATGAACTTTCCTCTGGCCAGTGTGTGCAGGATTAATGTGTGGACAGTGAGGTTCTGCTCAATATTCAGTCTCTGAGAAATCAGAGGACAGAACCACCTGAAATCCTGCAACTCAGAAATATAATCGGATAGTGTTTTATTATAGATAAGATTATATATTATATGCATGCATGCAGAATCAATGCAATGAATGAGGACCCTCACAAACACTGAATGAAATGCAGCTCTGCAGATCTATTTTCTATGTAAAGTTCTATGAGTTCAGATAACATCCAATACATCAATATACACCACAACAGTATTAAACCCTTTGGTGGACATGGATTGCTTGGACAGTGTACTCAGAGTGAGTATTCATGTCTGGGTTTTGACTTTGCGGTTACTACATGGCGCCCATAAATCAAACCAAATAAGGACCGTGGCCAGAATTCGTGCTTACTCCAAAAGCTGGAGCCTCTGAGCCATACGGCGATAGAAGGAGAGACTCAGTGATCCCAGAAATCCCCTGTGGCATGCAACCTGGCCTGCTCTCATCCAGCCACTGTGGCTGCTGGATCAGTGGCTCAGAGTGCTGATCAATGTTGCAGAGCACAAACTGTCCCACACTACTGCGGTTCTTGTGGGACTCTGCAGGCTTAAAGGTATAATATGTAACATGCCAGCAGTAAATGTGTACCAACATTATGAAAAATAAGTTTTTTTTACTGCCGCATAGCATTTCTTTTTTATTACCAGAGAAATATTTGCCTTTTCTTTGACATCGTTCCGCCAATTTATGCATCCGTGTTCAACTCTTAAAGCGAAGTCTCTCTCGGCAGCGTTTCAACAAGCCCTTGCTCGGTCAGCATATGAAGCCACAGCGAAGGAAGTTGTTGGATGGAGGTTTTTCTCAGAAAATATCCCCTCCGCTGGTTAGCAAGCCACAAATCCCTCGTTCGGCCAGAGGACATTGCTGAATGTGCAAAAAATAGGGGAGTTGCAGATGAGAAAAAGGGAAGAAAACAGTGTGCTGCCCTAGAAATTGAATGCAGATTCTGTATATGATTTTTATGTCACACATGGAAAGAAAAAAAAGGAAAGATGAAAAATGGAGAGAAATAAACATCATTGAGTTGGCTGGGCCTCTTGTTTCATTTGGCGACTTGAGGCTCAGCACCATTACAGCCCCGTCATTACCCTGGAATCCAGAGTGAGGGAAAATAAAACCAAACCTTTCCTTCCTCTCTCTCTCTCTCTTCACATCCCTCACTGGATGTCTCTCGCCCTATAGATGCTGTGCCCTCTGCTCTTCTTTCTGCTTTGTTTGTTCCATCTCTGATGGGAATTGTGAGGCAGTGCTATTCACTTACAACCCCCTAAAGGACCCCAGCATGCTGCAGAGATGGACTTTTTCAATTGAAGTTAAATAGATTCTACTGCTGCAGTGAGCTGAGCTCTTGGACTGAGAGGGATTCTCAAGTACGCCACTCTGAAAAAGCACAAGATAATTTGGGTTTGGTGTTTACGAGGCGCTCTGTCTGGCCAATACTGTAATGTGAAGAATAATAGAACCAAAACCTGATCCCCCGTGCTACAGGATAGGAAGTCTTCTCTGCTCTGGTCACGTTATTAGTGTAATTCTTCATGAAACGGGTTCATTTCTGGTAGGAACGAGGAGCCTCAGGGAAAACCCACGTTGGTCTGTGGCCTCTGGGTTTAACTGTTCAGTAAACAGGGAAGGGAAGATGGTCTACACCGCACATGTAGACAACCCAAGAAACATCAGCGCTTGAATCAAAAACGTCTGTGCAGGAAAGCTCTTGGAGCTTGCGGTGCCAGCTTCACCACACACAGGATACAGCAGCTAGAATTCGGAGTGGAGCTGGGATGAAGTTGTGAAATGCATGAAGGCTAACAAACCGCTGTGTCCCCTGGACTCGGAAATACTGGCGAAGAGGCAGAAGACTGCAAAGACAAGTTATCATCGATAGAATAATAATAAAAAGCAATCGGTGTCGTTATACAGACGGACAGATGGAGTGAGATGCACGAGACAAGACAAAAGACAGAGACAGTCATGCATGACCTGCATTATCCTCCGTCGCCGCACTGGAACCAGGTTGCAGTGGAAATTACCATCACAAGCTCGACCCTGAACTCGTTCTTTCTTGCAGGGAAGGACATATTCATTAGCCTGTCAAAATAACACACTCATCCCGAATACGTTCTTCTCTGTTCCACCGCATTAACCTGTGTGTGTGTGTGTGTGTCCGTCCTGGGCTGTCCCATCAGATTATCTCGTCGTCTGAGAGAAAGCCTCCCTTCTCCCTCTCATAAATTTCCTCCTAATTCTCCTTCGGTTCTTTCATGCGGTGGTCTTTTAGACCCGTTGAGCCGAGTTCCTGGCCCGCGGAGACAACTTTCCATCACACTGATGTGTGTCTGGAGACAGGATCGGCCTCCGCTGGCTTGGACATCAACCTCCAGCCCTCAATCAAGGGTTGGAGATACGCTGTGGTCGGGTACCTGATTGTTGCAGGGAGCAAAACCAGATAGATCGGGAGCATTTCTAGTAACTTCATCCCTCTGGGATGGAGCTCAGATTGAAATATCAGCAGTCACGTAGTCTGAATAAACAGTTTTTCCTAGAATTGGAAATTAGAACAAGGTAATACGAGCACAACATAAACACAAACCTGCTATTTCTGAGAGAAATGTTGACATTTCAGTGTCAAACTGCGGCCTTGAAGAGTGGATCGTGTGTGATTGATAGACAAGGAATATCTGGCAGAACTTGCATTGGTTTCTTTTATTTCAGAGAACATGATTGATTTCTTTACATGGGATTTATTTACTGGAATATAACAGCACGCTACGAACCATAATAATGTATTTTCCTTGCACCCACAGTTCAGGATGTCCGAGGTCAGCCTAACGATCCCTCAGTTTGATTAAAACGTCTCCCCTGCTGATTTGGAGAAACAATTACCTTGGCTTGCTTCGGGTGGAGTTGCTGGTGGCTTGTAGGAGTTCTTTCAAATTCAGGAAAATATGACAAGGACCTTTTTTTTAATGTTGAATATGAAGCTCATGAAGTTCAGCTAATCATTAAGACCATAAACAGAGGGAAGCAGTAAGGTCAGCTCACCCTCAGCGTAGAATCGCAGCATGTTCTTATCGGAATGTAAATTACTTCTCTTTGATGATGTGATTAATACTCCCCGTGTCCCCACTCGTTCTAAGAAGTCCACTGCCAGGGCATTAACTCTTTCCGAAAAAGGCAAGATCAAGCTGAAGTGTACCTAAAAATGTTTCTGAACATACTACAAAATAATCCTTAATATAGCAACAGGAGTGAATGTGAGTGGAGATCGGCAGCTAACAGTATGTTTGTGGTACCTGCACACACAGTGAAAACTATCAACACTATCTCTCAGAAAGTAGCTGATGAGCCTGATAGAAGCCGTTTTGCTGGCAGATACAACAACCGGCGATGTTGCTGAATGCAGCCGGGAGCATCTGTTTCATTGTGCGATCGGTGTCTGGGAAGATTTCGCATGCATTCGGTGCGTTCTTTCTTTCAAAGAGTCGGGGGGCCGGAGAAGAGGACAGAATGAGAGACTGTTCATCACTGGACGAGGTGGAGTCGTTGGGCAGCGTGCCCGCACTCCCTCCTCCCCTCCTCCTCCAGTGGTGGGCTGACAAGCTGCAAGGGTTCGAGGCTGCTTCTATTGTCAGTAATATTAATGAGTGGCAGGCCAGACTCAATGATTTTTAATGTTCGGGGGTTGTTTTGGGGGGGGGGTGTTGGATTGGGCGTGAGTGCCAGGGGTGTGGGATGACAGGGCTTGTCAGTCAGAGAGGCTGACAGACAGGCAGGCTGTGGGAATGGGTGACAGAGGCCATCCGGGGCCTTCATGGGCTAACATGGGGCCTTTTATGGGTTTATCAAATCGCTGACCCCCCATCAGTCCGTATACAGGAAGCTGGCTGGCAGATGAATGGAGAGATCATATCAATGAAGAGGATGAGGCCTGAGACAAGAGGCCGGGTAGGGGGGAAATCCTGTGGAGGGGGGAGGGGGGAGGAGATGAGGACAAGTGGGAACTGAAGATGAGTTGTTCGTAGGCGTTAAGCATTTGTTTTACGACAAACACAAATATTTTCCTGATTTGAATCATTTTGTTCGGTTCAGCTCGAAGAGATTCACTGAGGTTGAAGCTCATGTTTCTCTAAGCTGAGCAGTTTTATCACCATTCCGGAAACGATTTGCTGTTCATAAGGTTAATAGTTGTGACAGATAGTCTTTCATTGTCTCTCGGTAAGAATTCATCGAGGAGGTGATGCAGTATCACGGCCAAGTATCGTGGTACTTTACGTCAGCAGTAATCCACTGTCAGGTGTTGTTTCCCCATCCATCCAGACTGTAGTAAAGCTCAGTGGCTTCTTATTCGGTGTGCCGATCTCCTCACCTGACCTCTTGTATTTCACCAAAATGCACAATTACATTGTATTTTCCAGATGTTCCATTCAACCCCCGTCATGCTGCAGGCGGATACGGAGCCTGAGGTCGACCGCCTGTCTGATCCCCTTTAAACCGCCTTGTGTTGTTGCTCTCCCTCCCCCCGGCATTGAAGTACAGTATTGGTAAACAGATCATGTAGCATTGCAGCAGCGGAGCGAGCAGTCGCAGACGGATCAGCCGGATGAGGGATGATGAAAGTTAGCAGCAGGGAGGATGAACTCTGACGAAGAGGAGGGGAGAGGAACGGTGACATTCAAGAAGAATGTTCTATTTACTGTATAACTGATGATGAACGATGTTGTTGCACACAGAGCAGAGTCAAGTGTGAGGCCCAAGCTAGAGAAAGGTCAACTTTATCAGGCTAAACATCTTAATCTGAATCTGCCTTTGTTGTTCTTCCCTCTGAGCTTGTCCATAAATCCTCATTTATATTAAGACTCTTTCATCAAGCGTCAAACCGCGTGGGAGATACACAAAACATATCGCACTGTCGGACAGTACCAAACATAGCAAGGTCCCTGCGGAGCCAAACATATCCTTTTTCAAAGTGTCTGAAGCTGAACACATTTATATGATGCTTACCTGTAACCTCTGCAGTGAAACCGAGCCGTCTGATTGTGTGTGTGTGTGTGTGTGTGTGTCTGGG
>CAAKHC010000202.1:5403-17562 GCA_901007825.1 Macroramphosus scolopax
CCCGGGGCCCCCCCCCCCCCCCCCGCTTGTGTTATTCTTACCTCCTGTGGGGGTCGGACGACATCGGCAGCAGGTCAGTCTGTTTTAACATCCAACCCACCTGCCACGTGTGTGTGTGTGTGTGTGTCTGCGTGTGCGTGTGCATACGTGTGTGTGTGTGGTTGGGGGTCAGGTTATGATTAGAGTAAGTCCAGGAAATGAATGTAGTAAATACAATGTCATTGGAAGTCATTTATTTGTGAGTGTGTTGTTTTATTCTCCCAATAATCGGATGATATCTTTCAGGGTGAAAAGATTTCAAGTGACTTGTTACAGAAATGATTACAATCAGTGTCGAGGCACCCATCAATCATCCATCAATGCTCTGCTCTAGTAGACGTTCTTTAAATGTGGTTTTATGTCTTTTTGCAGGAATTCACAAGAAACTCACCCATTCCAGTATAACCGCGCCCATGTGGATTTGACAGTGTTATTCCATTGTTTAATCTGGTGAGTCTGTGTGTGTGTTTGTGTCTACAAGGTAAAATGAGAGGAGACAGTGACTGTAGCAGGAACTACCAGCTATGGTTCTGATGACTTTGGCAGGTGTGTGTATGTATGTCTGTGTGTGAATAGCCTCTTGACAGTGTAATGACCATCTGAGCAGAGCTGGTACAGCCTGTTCTAAGGCCATGAGAAGGTGCATGGAGAAAAACAGAGAGAAGTGGAAGAGACAAATATGCACGCTGGCAAAGCGTGTGAGGAATGTACCAGACTTAAACAACATCCTGAGTGAACAGAGGAGGAAGGTACTGTATCACTGCACTTCTGTCCAAGAATCCCGGCTATTTTTAGCCCTCCAACTCACCTCATTAAAGATGGCGTGTTTTTGTAACCCCAGCAGGTCTCCCACAGGCCAGGCTTTCCTGCAAAACATGCAGTCATGTCCAGTCTCTTTAGAGTCGTATAAAAGTGGATTGTATAACACAGCTTAAATACCATGATAGCTTCCCTTGTTTTGGACTGCCAAGTCCAAACTGTCAACCACACACATTTCCATGCACAAGTTCACCGATGCAGCATATGTGAAATTGTAGTTTATCATCTGAGGAAGTTTTGTGATGATGAAGGGATGCATGTGGTCGACCTTTGACCCTGTTCACCTGGACCGTCTCAGCTCTCCACGTCAGGATCTTTATCTTATCATGTCTTGTGTCTGTGTCCTATATAAATGTATAATTGCTTCATTAATTGCTAACATTAATGCTGGCAAAAGGCTGTACAGATGAGTGATGTCTAAAGATGCGGAAATGAGACATGATATAACGACCAAATATGGTCCTTCAAACGGGGAAAGCAGTGTGACATGGGAACATGTGCTTACATCAACATTACTGACATTCCCAGCAAATGATCAGACAAACGGTATGAAGACTGACTCCTGTTTCTTTAATCCCATTATTTCATACATAAACAGATTCAAAGCTGGATGCCAGGAACCACATTTGCTGTCTGATGACACACAATGAAAACAGACGTGAAGGCGGTTAACAGCCCGACTGGAACAGACGGGAAAATAACAAATATCAGGATACAATGAAAGATTACGGTGTTGAACTCACGTCTGGGAGAGCGACATGCTTATATCACCTCAGCAGAACCTAAATCCCCGTGTGCCAACTTTTACACTTCCTACGCACATTTTTCCCTGTGAAACTAGTTTTGCAGCCTTTTTGGTTCATAATCAGGTGAATAATATTGACATAAATGTTCAGAGGAAGTTCAAAGAGCTGGTCCAGGGCTTGAGAAATTAACTCTGATCCCGGCTGCGATGGCTCGGGGCCGAACATGGAGGCCACCAAGACACTGGCCTTGTTTTGCTTCTTGTTTTTTATCTGTAGGGGAATGATATTAAATAAACAGGTCATTGTTTTCTGGCTATCTAAAAGCCTCTCAGATGCTCACGACAGGGAGAGTCCCTGAAACATTTGCTGTGTTTATGTGTTTTCCTTGCGACTGTTTGCCAGCAGATGATATAAGCCAGCAGTTAGAAATGTTCCCGGTGCCGCTGCAGTTTGTGACTGCTGGAATGCTTCGGTACCTCCATGCGTCAAGGACTGTGGTCTTGGATCACTTTGTGTAAATCTGGTTCTAATTCACAAAAAAAAGACAAACATGCCTGCAGTGGATTTTAACTGTATATTAGACAAAACCCAAAACAACCCCAGGAATTTCAATGCTATTGGAGAATGTTTACAGGCACTGTGTCCTATATTTAGCAACACAGAAGGTAAGTTAGGTCGACGTGAGTGTGTATTTGGGCGTCAGGATCGGTGTCCTCCCACAGTCCAACAGGGCCGGTTTTCTTGAACCTATTGGTGTGTGTGTACATCGATCCCTGTTATTGGTGGTACTAACATACTACCAACATACCTCGATCTAAACCTTAAACAAATACCCAACATGGATGCAACACTTCAACACAACCCATGTTTTTATTGGAAAAACAGATCAACTGGAGAATCGATACCAACTGCAGATTGTTTGCTCTTGTTTCAAACTCAGTTATCACCCGTGTTTCTCCCCGGTGGTTTCAATGAAAAAGCTCTAATAAAACCTCTGTACAACCTCCACACATCGTACCATGAACGTGTATATGAACTGTAAACGGAGCCGGTCTGCTGCCCCTCGTTCAGTCATGACACTGTCATCATAGAACAAGCTCTTTGTCCGGTGTGACTGTGAACACAATTGATTTTGATTGAAGGAATAATGTTAGTTTTCCATTTTGTCCAGACCACTTGATGAAGAGCCAGTCGGGAGCCTCGCTCCGGAGTGTATTATGGGTTTTCTTCAGACGCTAGGAAACCCACAGTCAAGGGCCTGTCTTCAAATTCTGATATTTCAGCAGGAAAGTTACCCAATGTAATCAGTTTGTCTGGCCCAATTACACTCCAACCAGCACTCCACCCTCCTGGGTCAGAGGCTAATCTGGCTCTAATAACACTGGTCAGCGCATTAACAGGTGAGGTCATGGCACAGGAAATACAAGTCAGCTGAGATAACAGAATGATGTACGGTCACGACCTGGACTCTGTCTCGCTGCTCAGCGGGAGGTTTTGGGGAAATGGATGATAAGCCTGCCGCCCTCACACATCGTCTGGGCGACGGGTGAGCAGGGAGGAAGTCAACAGCGCCGGGCCGAGTGTGTTGATCTGTGAGATGTCAGAAAAACAAGAGCGATTGTTTCTTTGAACCTCATAACAGAGGAGGTTTCAGTTTGTGATGTATTAGGCTACAACTGTTGCATGCATTCACAAATATTCAGCATTCATCATGCCTGAATTGAATTTCTTCTCAGCTATAGTCAGTTAAAGCAAATAAAGATGCTGATCTTGCAACTTGAACTGGACTGAAATATTCCATCAATGTCACAGTTTTTTAATTTCTCTGTCAAACCACAGCCGTCATCTGTTTCACCCTCCCATCTGCAATATCAAATCGTATGAAGGACTTGTAGCTTTTGGAACTGCTCTGGCGAGACGACTGATCCTTCTCGAGTGGAAGTCCCCCGTTCCACCTTCACATCACTTGTGAATTAGAAATATCTTCTATTTTGCTTATATGGAAAAAAACGATACACTCATGTGAACTTCTTTTCTACTTTCTCCTCCCTTATTAATCCTGCAAGGGGAAATTATTGTCAGCAATACACACACACACACACACACACACACACACACAAAAGCAGGATCCCATGATCTCCTTAAATCTGCAGGAAATATTCTGTCTGACACCGACACAACTTCCTTCTCCGCTTGCTGCTCGCACAAGTTAAATAACGACTTGGTCGACGTGTGAATGTGTGCGTACATACTTACATGGTTAATATCACACTTGCCATGCCGTTAACAGCATGTTCTTTTAGTTCTCATAGGTGAATACATCTGTTTGTTATTCACGTACTGCTGCTTAATTGGCTGGAAACAAGAAACAGAAAGTTTGGATGAAAGAAAAAATGAAGTGAAATATGTTGTAGATGCAAACTCCCAAATTGCAAAACTGCCTGATTGTTGATTGTTGACTGACTGTACTTAATTCCTAGAATCAATACTGAATGAGTCGGAGCGATCATCAGTATTAACAAGCTCCTCTCTCTCCCTAAATTGTGCATGTCACGCTTAGATCCTCAAAACACCACAAATACTAATATATGTCATTTCAAATATGCTAACACTGATGGCAATGCTAGCACTGATAGCAATGCTAACACTGATAGCAATGCTGGTACTGATAGCAATGCTAACACTGATAGCAATGCTAACACTGATAGCAATACTGGTACTGATAGCAATGCTAACACTGATAGCAATGCTGGTACTGATAGAAATGCTAACACTAATAGCAATGCTAACACTGATAGCAATGCTGGTACTGATAGCAATGCTAACACTGATAGCAATGCTGGCACTGATAGCAATGCTGGCACTGATAGCAATACTAACACTGATAGCAATGTTGAGACTACCAGCTATGTTGCGCATACAATGATCAAGTCATACTTGTAAACTGCAGTGCTGTATGTGCTCTATGTGTATTTCAACACCCTCATTTATGCCTTAAGTTCAATGAGCAATTTATAGAGAGGTGCTTCTAACAATGGACCAGGAGCGGAGAGACATTATGATATTTTCATACCAACTAACACACTTTTAATAAAATAAATATCACCTGCCTTATTCCTGTGTGGTAAACAGCTGATCTGGTTGTGAAAATAGGCCAGAAAATGACTCTTATTGATAAATATGATTACAACCTGTGATTTAATCAATTCTAATATTTAATAGTGCATCTCGTTATGGAGATGTGTTGAGCAGCCCAGGATCTGTAATTAACATGGAGATCAGACAGTTTCAACAACATCCATACCAGTGAAGGAAAAACATATTTCAAATCAACTCGCATACTTTATCTGGAAAACAACATGGCTGACTCACTTTCACCTGGACAAGTAAAAGAGGACTAATTAAAAGTGCTTCAGTGCTTTGGCTTGACCGAACTCCGGCCGCAGCCAAAGGCAACAAGCTGAGTTCCAATTCCAGTCAAACACCTTCACTCACTTCAGCTGTTGTACCGTAACACAGGATGTAATTAACTCTGCACATCCTGCTGTGACCAACAAGTTGTGGAGTCAGGTGGCTTGTTTTCACTCCGAGTGCATATGAACACCAAAGGGACTGAGGTTAAGGATTCGCTGTTTGCCAAAGAAAATTATGCAACAAAGTACCCTATGACTTCCTACTGAGATCATTTTTTTCTGCATGGGTGCAACGCTGTGATGGAGAAGGATTTACTGTTCTACTGAAGACGATGGTGGAGGGAAGAACAGCTGAAAGCTGAGGAATGATACGCTGTGTCGAGGCCGCAACCCAGAGGGAGTCAGTGTTCAGCCGCATCACAGGCCACTGCAGGAAGTAGTCCCATCTGCAAAGAGCTCAGCAACACAACCCCAAACATATTGGTTCCATCTACATGATGGAGGTGAAAACGTGACTAACCAGTGCAGAGAACTCTTCTGCAGCGTGCAAGAGTCCATTAGATTAAGCATTAGTCCGATCAAGTCTGTTTCCATGCCGGACAATAACCAGGTCACGACGGGGACGCAAGCCAGCTCCTTACAGACGGTTGTTAACTGTAACTGTTCATAGATTCTCTGGCTGGTCAAACCACACACTTCATCAGCTGTAAGACTATCTGGTCTAAGTGGTCCAGTAGACACAGCAGACCAGTGTTGCTCTCCTGCGGTCGATCGGCTGCGGTGCCAAACTGCTGGAACCAACTTCTAAGTTGGCTTGTTGTTGAAAACATTTACTGCTCAAGCAATTTGTTAATGGACATGTCAGCTTGCAGCATGCCAACATCCCCCCCCCCCCAGTCCACTTGGAAATGGTGACCTTTTATTGACCCCAACATAAGGAACACCTGTGTAGTGATCAAGGCTTTCAGTCTGCATCCTGATATTACTAAAACTTTATTCGGCACTTCTTAGGTGTCTAAGATTTGTTTTTGCTGTAAATATGTTCCTGCGGTTGTCCCCGTCCGTGGCAGTACATTGCTCAGGGTCTGTGCCAGTCCTCCTGCCTGCCTCTCCACAGCTGGAGCGTGCTGACCCCAGTCTGCTGCTGTTAATACACCAAATACCTCATACACCTCCACTTCAAGAGAATCCCAACCATCCCTTCAACTCAACTTTCATTTGGCACTTTTATTTCTACCCAGAAGAACATTACCTCAGAGGTGATCCCATCGTTCCCTCAGGTTGGTACTTTGTATGACCACTGAATATTTTCACAAATGTCACCAAACGTCTCCGAAGGATAATAAGTGTGAATAAGTGCTGGAAGCATCTGTAAGTATGTTCCTCTGTGGAGCGTGAATGCGCTCAGGAAACTTTAACGGCATTTTGGATGTGTTATTTGTGGCATGCTGGCTGTTAGTGGGCTCCAACACACATAGAGAAAGTCACAGTGACAAAAAGTTTTTCAGTTTTTCTGACTCTTCAGATGTTTGTTCAAAGCGATGCAGACTCATGCAGAGTGTTTCTGCAGAACAGCTATCGTATGCAGGTTATTTCTTTTACCTCCACTAATGAATATGTCCGTCTGTGTAGGACACCGAGGAAGCTCGATAGACTTTAGGGGCTCAGCGTGTGGGTGATTTACGACAGGTTGAACATGGTGCTGTGCCAGCTGGAGTCATCCCGCGTCATCCGGCAGGCAGCGTGTCAGCTGTCTGGGCATCGCAGCCAGGAGTCTGTCGTCAGTACGGAGGCTGTTATGTAATGTTTATGGCAGGAGAAAAGAGACAAATAACATGTTATAATGTGGTTACTGTGGAGGAGCAGCAGCCTCCGAACGAACACAAGAAGTCCCTGTTTTCATTCTTACGTAAATCCTACAACTACAACTTCACTATTTCTCACATGGAAATACAAATCAACTGTTAATACCAAGTACAAATAACAGTCAGAACAGTTGAGTGAACAGAAGCTAACTCAGTTCACTCGACTGATTCAGGCCTGAAACATCTTCATCACCATCCCAACCCAGAAGGAAAAATACAAAACCGTCTGGACTCATTATGTTGACACCTCCATTTCCACAACATATTATAATTACTTAGTAACCCAGAGTCATATAAATACGTTTAACTCACTTAAAGCTTTGCAGCATGTTGCAGTAGCAACATCTCACCTCATCCAGAATATGTTCCATCAGCTACATGTCATATGACAGATGTCACACCAGCTTTCACTGCCCAGTCATGTTTGAACTGTCAGCATGCCAGCAGGTTTCCATTCTCCTATAAACCTCCGGGTTTTGTTTTCCTCTTACAGTGCTCATCCTGGAAAAACAAAGTCCCTGAATCGTGGTTCCTGCCTTCAATGCAGCCGTGTAAATAAGACTTTAATGGAGCCGACCCAGTGTTTTGGTAGTAGGCCTCACATGGAAACCCTGTTATGTGTTTGTCTGTGAGCTTCCACCGGCCGCCGCTGTTCTGCAGTGTGTCACTGTTTGGCACGTGTCATCCTCATTATCCACATTCGTCTCCTCGCCACATGAAATCATTCCTCCGATTCTGTGAGGAACATTCCTGGAAACGCAGCCTGTTTGTTTTCTGAGTTACAGCTTCAAATAATCATCACAGTGTCAAAAGGCGTTTTGAAGCTGACACATAATACAAATCAGAATGAAGTCCTCGCGCTTACTGTTGCTCTTGGTTACCTCAAAGTTCATACTCCAGCCCGCCCCCACCCATATGGACTAATGATGTGAGTGAAGAGGCTGCCTCTGCACGAAGACCTTTTGAATTGGAATATTTTCACCTCTCACAGAGTGGCATGGCTCTAGTTTCTCTGGCTACACCCACTGGGCTGGTATTTAAGCCAGTTTCTCCCCCCATGCTTTCATCAGTCTGCTGCAAGGAGAACAACACGACCGAACCTCTTGCCACAGGAACCAGTACTACTGAGTGGACACCAGCCTTCAGCAAACATGTCAGTGGAAACTTCAGCCACCGTCTCTCTTCTTCTGCTCATTATCTCATCGGTAAGTTGTCTTTTATCAACTTCTGTTTCATATGGAAAACATTTAGGGAGACAAAGTTTACCTCTGACAAAAAAGTAAAATCAGTGTGTGGTGTTGTGTTACCTCAGAAACACAAGAGGGGGTGCAAACTGTAGCCAGCATGGAGAAGTCCTACAACAGACCGAGCAGTTGAAAAACTCATGATGAAATAGTTCAGAATAAGTTAGAGATGTGTTTGGACAGCAGCAGCCGATACTCCAAAAATGTTATCCTCATTATTTCCCAGCTGTCTGAATACAGTGAGAATGAAGCAAAACATGGAGAATCCTCAGTGGCCCATGTGATCAAAGTCTGGTGTCGCCACCTTGTGGTGATAAGAGGCAATTACAAGAGAGGAGAACAAGAACAGTCTTTCTCAAGAACTTAGTATCTTTGCAATAACGAATAATGTGCTCTCGATGTGGTAATATGACAGGAAGTATATATATAATTATATATGTGTGTGTGTGTATTTCATACCTTTTGTGCAGCTTGTAATCTGTAATCTCCTTGACAACCAGCTGAGTAACCTTCGATCATATTCACACCGCTGACACACTCAGCCCATTAACTGCTGCCAACAGCGCCCCATCTTCATATGTACATAATTGATGTCATTGATTTAAGCTCTATTGTTCATTCATGGTTATTAAGGGGGATTAGTTCTCTCAGCACAACCTCCATCGCCCTCAGAGGGCTGAGTCTCTTCTGCCAAGCCATTCTTTGTATAAGCACTTGCTTTAAATGGTCAGAGCTTTGACCTAAAGAAGATTGTCAAACTGTGAATTGATGTCGTGCAGAATCGAGTCTCTGAGTTTCCATGATTTGACTCTGTGACGTGTCCTTGTTGCAGACAGTGGCCCAGGACTGCCCCCAGCCCTGCGCCTGCCCTGAAGACCTCCCACCCTGCCCGGTGGGAACCAGCCTGGTCCTGGATGGATGCGGCTGCTGTAAGGTGTGTGCCCGGCAGCTGGGGGAGCCCTGCTCCACGCTGGAGCCCTGCGACCATCACAAGGAGCTCTACTGTGACTACGCACTGCTGAGTGACACCGAGACCGGCATCTGCATGGGTAACAACTCCTCTGTGAAACAAACAATCTCTGCATTAGCTTTAGATTTAATAACTGGAAAATCTTTACTAAGCTTTATACTGTCAAAATAAGCATACTGAAGATATGCATGCTCCACTAACTAGACGCCACACCACCTCCTGCTTTGGAACGTTGGCATTCATTGGGATTCTAACCTTGCAGTGAAAATATGAGTGTGTGTTTATAGTAAAAGATGACATGAGCGGCAGGACTTAGTAATGCTGCATTAATGTAACGCCTCTTGATCGTATTGGATGATGTGCTCTCCCTTTCCAGCTCAGGAGGGTCTAACATGTGACCTGGGTGGGGTGATCTACCGCAGCGGTGAGACTTTCCAACCCAGCTGTAAGCACCACTGTGTGTGCATGAACGGGGAGATCGGCTGTGTGCCGACGTGTGCCAGCGACGTCCGCCTGCCCTCTCCTGACTGCCCTTACCCACGGCGCATCCACATCCCGGGGAAGTGCTGTGAGGAGTGGCTGTGTGACGAGACGCCTCAGGAGCACCACTACCAGTCAGTGATGGGCGGTCAGTGTCACCTCGGTCTCAGCAACATCACATTATACATGTATATTCATTTGTCTGTTCCTGTAATGTGAGGATCTCCCTGTTATACAACTTTATATGTCTTGGTCATGATTTGGACACAAAGACAGTCTCAGTTGTTGCTTAAACATCATTCTTATATGTTTAGTTTGGTAGATTATATATTCTTATTCCACTTTCCAATCCTTGCAGGTATCTCTCAGATTCAACCTCTGCCCTCTTCGAATCCTGCCTCCGTCCTCAGAGAAGACCCCCCTCATGAGAGTCCCCGAGACAACTGCATCGTCCAGACAACGGAGTGGAGCGACTGCTCAGCGACCTGCGGCATGGCCGTCTCATCCCGCATCACTAACGACAACCAGCGCTGCCAGCTGGAGAGGCAGACCAGGATCTGCATGGTCCGACCCTGCGACAGCCAGCAGGAGAGAGAAATCAAGGTTGGTAGACTTCTCCTGAGGGATCAGTGTTCCCAACAAGCTGCTTGCCAGGTTTCTCTATAGAGTTCCTGAACAGTGATGTTCCAGTCATGCTGGAAGTCAGTAGTGCAAGGTGCCACCTAGCTCATCAGCCAATGGGGGATCAGTAAGACCTCCTGAGACAAGCTGCATCCCAGTTGTTACTGGGCACTATTGATAAGAATCATAATAACGAGTCATTAAGCATCAGAATTCAATGATTATCATGTTTGACCCACAGAGAGGGAAGAAATGTGTGCGAACCCCGAAGGCCCAGAAGGGGATGCACTTCGAGCTGTCCGGCTGCTCCAGCACCAGGTTATACAAACCAAAGTTCTGCGGCATCTGCACAGACAACCGCTGCTGCACGCCTCACACCACCATCACGGCCGAGGTGGAGTTCCGCTGCCCGGAGGGAGACGTTTTCAACAAGAAGATGATGTTCATCAAGTCCTGCACCTGCCACTACGACTGTCCACGAGATAACGACATCTTCCTGTCATCCAGCATGCGGAGGATGATCGGGGACTATGACAACAACATGTGATTCAAAGGTCGTACAAACACTTACTAAGGACCTTCTGCACCGACCGCCTCGTGTCCCTCCGTATCCAACACCTGCACCCTCTACCCTGACCACTACACGCCTAATGTTCATCTAATCCAGCCTTAAAGTAATAGGAGTTTTCTCGCTGTATTTTAGAGGCTGCACGTTGCTTTGAGATGGTCTTGTAAAAACCCACTGAGAGGCGATTCAAAGGGACTTTTCAGATCTAATCCTAATGTATCAATCAATCAATGTAGTCAAGATTTACACACTTTGGAGTCTGTAGGACCTGAATTGTTCAGAAACAATGCTCACAGTAAATCACGGAGTCCCCCTGGTGTCACCTGACATCAGAGCATGCTTTTGGGATCTGGATTTGATTTACAAATCTGTGCTTGAGGATTCTCACCCGTGCGTCCGGATTTGTAAATCGAGAGAGCAGATTTCCTCCGATGACACCAGCGGGGCTCCGCAGGAAATAGCCACAGTACACAGAAAACTATAAAGAATTCATTGGCAGCTTTCCATATCTTCTTACACCAGAAAAGATTAGATTGTTTATTTAGTTGATGTTAAAATTCAAGTCTGACTAACGAGTGTTCCAGTAAAGGTGCACAGCTGCATTTGGTGGACACACAGGCTGACATAGGAATTGGGCATGTCAAAAGGATTGTTGTAAGATTGCATCACGAGTTAAAACCTCCACAGAACATCTGCTGATTGTCATTTACACCCCAGAGTCAAAGAGATGTTTTTGTCAAAAGAACAAAACATTTTTACTTGCACTTAATTGTGTTCAAAATATTAATTTTATAAATATTTAATTTCTTTTGAGAATTTAAAGTTGATTGAACAACTCTAACCACGACATCTACTGGATGTCTGCAAGTTCTTTTTTTCTTTCAAAAGTTACGTAACCACGCTTCAGTCATGGTCTCAAGATGACTTGAAAAATGACAAGTTTAATACAGACAAGTTGGTTTGCGAGCTCTTTTAAGATTGTTCAAGAAATAAAAGGACTGAATTTGATCACATATTGAAGGTATCAAGTTGTCTGACGGCCGCAGGGATGCTGATGAGCAAACTGAGGGACAAGTGTTTGAATGAAATGTTTGACCTTGACAAAAGACAAAAACAAAGTAATGCTTTGATTGATTATTTTAATGTATCATACATCTATTTGTGGTGTTTCAGTTCGACATTGATGTGATGAGGTTGTTGACCACTGATCATATTTGACATGAACTTTTTCCACCCTGACAGGTTGGTCTGAAGACCAACAGAAAAAAGAACAACATGTAGCAAGACCAAGGACTTATTGATACGCCTCTATTATTTACTGTTATTTAAAAAGAAAAGAAGGACAGACGAATTTGGCATTCGGCAATGATACCTTGTGTAAATACTTTCAGACT
>CAAKHC010000203.1:0-23992 GCA_901007825.1 Macroramphosus scolopax
TCTGTAGCTGCCCTTGGAATCAATCAATATGCAGAGAGTCTCTGACGGGTGCCTTATATTTTATTGTCTCTTTGAACACCTTGATGAACACCGTGAAAACTATAAATGAAAGTACAAAACAAAAGACAAATGCTTAATTTTAGTTTCACAAGTGTAATAAATTGTTGCTTTAAAGGCACTTTACTGAGCACAGTGAAATACAATAAGCTCTAAGTAAATAGTATGACTTAATATCCAGCTTTAGTGTTTTAACTATATAATTACAATTAATACACTTTAATCCATAACATATACATTTTGTCAGTCAAAAGAGTATGTATTAAACTTAAATTCACAGACACTGATATGGTAATTTAGTGCTGTTAGACTGTCATGTGTAGAATAGCTGATATTAGTTAATTAGAAACAGCATTACTTTCAATGACGTTACAAAAATAAACAAAGACATACACTTCAAGGTTTTGTAATACTTGCACATAAATTGAAAGCTACATACCTCGCTCCGCTTACCAAGGGTGCTATATTTTAAGAAAACCTCGTAGATATCACCACACTGTAGGTCTTGCCTGAGTTTAAACCAACAATAGAACATGTTTGTAACGACGTGAAATATCAGCGGCACAACTGGCCAGAATGTAAACAGTACACGGCTAAGAATACAGTGTCAAGACAGGGAAACTTACCCGGTAAACTCTGATAACACTTTATAAACCATCAAAAAGAAACGGGAATGAAGACAAAGGTGAGTGACGCAGCCATAATTAGCAGCCTTATTTCCCGCTATACCAGCAACTTGCGCTGACGTCACAACATAACAACTGGTTGCTAGGGCAGTCTTAAAGCGATCTACCGTCATTCACATTTAATTCAAAGTGGGCTACTTTTTATTTCATTAATTTTCCTCATGTACCAGGACGCATTGAACGTGGCTCTATGTACAAAATATATAACTACGGTATGTATGTATGTATGTATAGAAAACTTTACTTTCTTTGTTCATTGAGACAAAAAAACTGTACTTATAGGCATTTGTGATATTAAAAACTTTACATGAAATGAATAGATATAGCACAATTCTGAAATGGAAGTGAATAATAAAACCCAGTCCTTCTTTAAATTAGCCTAAATTGATATAGTATAAATTGCCTTAAGGGGAGGGGGCGGGACTATTCTGTGGGTTCATATCTGACAGGGCTCTTAAAACACAATATAAAATACAATTAAATATTGTTTTAGGCCAATGTTTATTTCAAATCTCAGATTTTTTAATCTAGTAGATTACAAAAATATCTTCTAGACTCTTTCAAATGACATTTTACTGTTTAACAGTTTCATAACACTGTCAATTTACTCTCACTGTGATGGTCAATTGGGTGTTTTATGGAACTAAAGTAGGCCTAATTATTGCTGATATTATCAACCTCTGACAATAAACCTAATGAATCCCATAGGAGCATTACCAGGTGATGAGGGATATGTGCGTGTCACACTTTAATTTTACGTCCTTTTTTATGGTATTGCATTATAACTCCTAACAGTTTATAGTTAATTCAATGTCTATATAACATGTACATACATACTAATATCAGAAATACCACTGGACGGTCATTTCCTGTATCTGTGTCACATGGGCTTCGTAACTGTAGCATCCCCTTATCGCTTCATAGCCACTGAATTAAATATTTGGCCGATTTATTTTTTCAAGCCACACATCTCCCAAACATTGTGACACTAAAATGTATTTTGTTTTTAAAGGCAGAAGAAGATCAACTTTGTTCGAGACCTGTCTCATAGCAACACACACTCGCGAGATCTCGTGAGAACACATCCGATGGTGCGTAACTGTTGGTCTGGGTTCCGTGATGTGCTGCCTGTTTTGTTTTTAACAGAATATACTGACAGTTAAAGGGATTTATAACTGAAACTGAAGTAAAATTTGTTTGCATGCATCTCCTCTCCTTTCAAGGTAACAACACTTCCAAACTAGACAAGCGGGAGAAGCGACCATACCCACTGAAGAGTGCGTACCATTTCATACTACTGGCGCAAGTTGACAAGCTTTATTTTTAATGTTTGCACCGAAGCGGAACTTTTTTCAGTTGATTTCTGACACGTCAGCTGTAGGTACCGGACACATTTCCGCGGTGTACCCATCCATTTCCGGGTTCTCCTGTGTTGTGAATTGTGTTCCGTTTTAAGTCAAACCTTAGTCTATTTCTTGTGATTGTAGTATTTACCAAAATGCCACCAATTCTTCTTTTGACAAACATTCCGAAATATTAGGTTTTGAGTGGTTGTGTATAATCCAGACGTTTATTTTCTCCTTTTTGATTTGGCATGCTGTTCGCACCACCAGGTATGCATTCATTCCATAACGTACTGCTTCTTACAATTTCACTTGTTCATCTCATGCATGCCCTTCATATATTCTCCTTCTTTAACTGAATTGTGGGTGTCCCGAATGACACTGATTGCTGCTTAATGTAATTTGTCTGATGTTTCTGCTCCATAATTAATCTTAGTTTCTCTGTCGGACTGCGATGGGGTCAGGAGGTGTTGGCACATTGACTCGGTTCACGAGTTATTTATCACCGACGACAGCCACTTTCCTCGTAGAAATGTATTAAATCACGAATCTGTAATGTCGGACCTTCTCATTTCACCCTGGCGTTGACTTTAATGTGCATTATTCATTTATTGTCAACAATGATTGTATGCTGTTTGCATGTACTCTCCCTGGATTACACTGAGTGGGAAGCAGAGTGGGTATATCGTTTATACCTTACTATAGCCTGTTTGGCTATAGTCTGTATGAGTAAAGTAATGTCTGTACAAGAGTAGCCAGTTGCTTGTATTACGAGCAATTTACTATCTGTTCAATTGTACTATCAACAGTTTCCACCTCCAAAATCAGAATGCAAAAAGACTAGTTTTACCCAAACCTATGGATTGTTAATTTTTAAAATGTTTATATTGCATGACTGTGACTCTGCAGCTGCTGAGTGGCCAGTTTGATCACTTTCTGTTTGAGAGACCTTTTTCATCCTTCCCTGCAGATTTGATGAGGACGCATCACGTTTGATGCCCATTGCTCCATCATGGGGCGCTCAGACTTAATGAAACATAAGAAAGGGCGGCAGAGGAAGCCTGCAGGTGCCACCCTTCAAATTGAAAATATGAGTGACATTGACATGGGAGTGACGAGCACTTCTGAGCCAGAAGAAGGAGAGGAAGTGAGTTTTATTCAAGGTTCGGACTCAGAGGACAGGAATCATCACAGAGTACGGCCTGGGATTCGGGGCGAGTTGGGGAACGTGTTGCTTCTCCTGTTCCTCTATGTGCTGCAAGGGATTCCTCTGGGACTGGCTGGCAGCATCCCTTTGATCTTACAGAGTAAGAGCGTAAGCTACAAGGACCAAGCCTTCTTTAGCTTTGTTTTCTGGCCATTTAGTCTGAAGCTTCTTTGGGCACCGCTGGTAGATGCACTGTACCTCAGCAGGTTTGGTAGAAGGTAATAAGAACATCTGTATACTGTTTATACTGGAATGTTTGGACACTTTTTCTACACATTACATGTTGTATATTTCTCTTGATAAATTCTCTGACTTCAATCTTCTTCTCATGCTTCTCCAGAAAGTCGTGGCTGGTGCCCACACAGTATCTGCTGGGCTTCTTTATGCTCTACCTTTCTACAACAGTGAACTCACTGCTACAGAGTAAGGAAAGCCCATGTGTGGTAACGCTTACTGCAGTCTTCTTCATGCTGGCCTTTCTGGCAGCCACACAGGTAGACATCCATAACCATTTTGAAAAATCCGAAGGATAAATACATTCAGTTAGAAAGATAGCTCCTCTCTGATGCCATCTTTGTCTCTTAGGACATAGCTGTGGATGGCTGGGCCTTAACGATGTTATCCAGAGAGAATGTGGGCTATGCATCTACATGCAACTCTGTGGGCCAGACAGCTGGCTACTTCCTGGGGAATGTGCTCTTTCTGGCCTTGGAGTCAGCTGACTTCTGCAACAAATACCTCAGAATAGACCCCAAGGACACAGGCATTGTCACCCTGTCAGGTATGAAAACCTCTTCGCCATTTTGATTTAGGAGATATAAAGTCAGTTTGGGATTCTCAATACACAACATTTTTGAAGATTAAAAACTAGAACTTCTTTTTCAATACTTTCTGTTGTCCTGCTGCAGACTTCTTGTTTTTTTGGGGAATTGTGTTCCTGGTTTCCACAACCCTGGTGGCTATCTTTAAAAGGGAGAATGAAGATGGCAGAGGAAAGAGGAGAGTCCAGGAGGAGACGCAGGGTGTCATGGAAACCTACAAGTTACTGTTCTCTATCATCAAGATGCCAACAGTCTTCACCTTTTGTGTCCTGCTTCTCACTGCTAAGGTACATAACCATTACTCAATGAGTGTCTGATTTATCTTTAAACATAACTTTGCAGGTGAAGGCCTTTGCATGTTTACTCCTCATCCATCATGCCTTCGCTGTCTGTTTCAGATTGGCTTTTCTGCGGCAGATGCAGTGACAGGTCTGAAGCTGGTGGAGGCTGGAGTTCCGAAGGAGCAGTTGGCATTGCTGGCAGTGCCCATGGTGCCTTTGCAGATCCTCCTACCATTGATTATCAGTAAATACACAGCAGGGCCCAGACCTCTTGATGTTTTCTACAAGGCCTTCCCTTTCAGGTTGTAAAACACACATAGGCACACACGCTCTTGCATCCACAGGTAAATGGAAGGCTAACAAATTGTTGTATGGTTGCAGGTTGATCATAGGACTGGAGTACGCTCTACTTGTATGGTGGACCCCGAGCTTAAAACAAGATGACGGATTCCCTCTTTACTACTATGGCATTGTGCTGCTCAGCTACGCAGGGCATCAGGTTTGGCATTTCATTTATTCTCGTTTTTTGGTGATTAAATTTTCAGAGCAACAGGATGTAATGTGTTGCTCCTCAATATTCCACAGGACTGAGAACTAGCTGTAATTATTGTTGCCTTGTCTCTGCCCAGGTGGCCCTGTACAGTATGTATGTCGCCTGCATGGCCTTCCATGCCAAAGTGAGTGACCCAGTCATTGGCGGGACCTATATGACCTTGCTGAACACAGTCACTAACCTCGGAGGTAACTGGCCCTCTACTCTGGCGCTGTGGATGGTGGATCCGCTTACCTGGAAGGAGTGTCAGGGGGCTGTCGGGCAAAGCTGTGGCTCTCCAGAGGCGGCAGGGGTAAGTGCGGGAGAGAGTGAGGGTACCAGGCTTAGGTAATCATCCAGAAAGTGTGAATATTCATTGTTTTTTTTTCTCTTCTCATCTCCAGCTATGTGTTAAGGAGGGCGGTGCGTGTGTGACAACATTAGACGGCTACTACGTGGAGTCTGTGGTGTGTGTCGTGATTGGATTAGCCTGGTGGGTGTGGTTAGGGAAGAAGATGAGGAGGCTGCAGGAACAGAGCCCTGCTGCATGGAGGTGTAGAGTTACTCAATGAAGACGCTCTTATCATCAGCACCAGAGACTTCTTCATAAACAGCTAACTGCTGAACATACTTGATTTCCATCTTTGTGTCTTGTCTATTAGATGATTGAAAACTTTGTTCATCCTTGCGACAAACTTTATTTTATTGTTTTTTATGCTTTAAATAGCAGAACCAAACCAAATTGGGTCAAATAGTACGTATTAAACATTGTCTGGGTTTGTTTTAAACTTGCAAGGTTGCCAGATGGTTGAATTTGCTTCATTTTTTCACAATGAAAGAAAGAAATGGCTGCAAAAGCTATTCATATTACATTAAAGGATACCAAAGGGTAAATAGAGGAATACATGAATATGCTCCTCTGCATTAACTATATTTGAACACACAACAATATTTTGATCTTCTCATCCACCAGCATTTCATCTGAGCAGTGAGCACTGATCTCAAACAGGAGAGAAGGCAGGCTCGACTCTGCTGACTCATTTTGGTACATCAGCGAATGTAATGTAATGTAAGTTATTGCAGATTATTATAATAAGGTTGTTGGGCTTTGAGATATTTTATAGTCTCCGCCTCTAATTATCTAAATTAATCTTATGTTGTTTAGCTCAACTCATCTGGTAATCCAAGTTTATTAGACCCAGTTCAATGGTTAGGTTTCATCACTGTTTGACTCGGAGCTGATTCATTGATTTCTTTATAAACTTTTTACAACGGAAAATATTTTTGTCATCTGATGTTTTTTGTGCCTTTTTCATTTTTTTTCAGAGTCTTGTAGACTTTGAATTTGAAGTCATAAAGCTACAACAGTTGAAAGCTGTAGTTAATAACAGAGAAAGGGAATAGTAGGGATGTGTTGAATTGGTGAATACTCCTTGGGTAACAAAGATAAAACTAGGATATCCTGTAGTTTGGTCATTACACAATATGGCTTGACTGCCATTATCACTTCTCTTTTGTTTTTACAATCTATGAAGTACAGGGTCCTTACAAAAGATTGAATTTGCAATTATTCTAAAATCTTTCGGCAATGGTTGAATTAACAATTCAAATCTTAACTACTGTAGCAACTTTGGACATTTCAGCCTTTTACTGTTTGTTATTAGTTTGGTCTGATATGTGATAAGATATTCATAACAATTTACTTTTTGTATTGTTGACATCACAGCCAGTCTCTGATTGCAGGTTCATATTCCAGAGCTTTATACAGTATACGCAACATATTGGAATGGCTACTGAGTCGTTCCATAAGTACTTCAGACATGAAGTCTGTGGGATTTTGACATCAACCAGTAGCTAGGCAGGTTACAAGCCACTGATCACTAAATATACCGCAAGTGGTGGTTTTTAGGAATTTTGACTTTCAGTGGCCCTTAAAAAAATACACTGAATAATTATTAGCCCTCAAAACCAGTTGGACCCAGGTCCAGCAGTCATGGTCAAAGCTTTGCCTATTGTACATAGAAGTGAATGTTACAGGGATCTGCTTTATAGCAGCATTGAAAATCAACCTGCTCTGTCACATCTAATTGTTTTGTTACACATTGGTTCGTGTTGTTCTAATTTTGTTTATTGGAACAGAAGAGGAAAAGACATTAAACACATTTTGCAAAGTTTTCCTGTTTCTTTGTGAATCTCAAAGAAACAGGACCGCTTTACTGTAATATGACAAATCATCATCCAGAGATCCCTTTCAAGGACGCAATGTATTTGTTTGGCTTTCTTCGCTATAGTAATAGATAGCTCTCATCTGTTAGCTGGCTTTAGGTGGTGGTAAACTACTGTTGACGTCAGCAGCAGAAAATTCCATATTCAAAATTACCTCATCAGAAGTTCAAGCCATTTCTTTTATGTAAATTAACTTTGATTTGCACATGTATAAGTATGTGATTTGAAATGATAGCAGCTGTAAAATCTACTGATCTTTGACATTCACAAGATGAAATAGATTTCAAAGAAATCTTATGTAATAAAAAAGTATGTACAGTGAGGTTGATCTGTTTTTTGTCCACTTGGGGTTTTAAACCTGGTCACACAGAAGGCATGATACACTGAATTTAATCAGATTATCCTTGTTTTCAAGGAATTCTAAAATTTCCTCGAAAACAAATGAGCGCTGATTCAAGAGGCTGTTCTTGTTTTTGGAGCTCTAAATACTGCATGCAGACACTGTGCAGATGAACTGGTGACACAGTCTCCAATACGAGACGTCTCTCGACGTCAGACATCCCACAACCTGGGTGGCCAGAGGGCTGGGGCGGGGCATTTCCTTGAACTGAATTTTGTCTACTGACGTATCAGTTAAACCAAAAATCAGATAACAATAATAATAATAATTGAAGGATAATAATGCACACAAGTCATCCAACAACACCAAGGCTCAAAGAATGTAAAAAGTCAAGATGTTTTATCCATTTTTAATTTCGGCTCTCTGATTCATCATCGATGTGTAGCCCAGTTAATGCATCCACTCTGTAAAACATTATAAGACATATAGCTTTAGTCTTCGATACAAGAGCCGCTGTTTGTCCGCTGCTCACAAGGATTTCTTTTTTTTCAATAATAAACCAAATTCATTTCATTCAGAGCCAGGAAGCAATGTGTTATCTAAGGAAGAGGTACTGTCAAAATTCCCCAATGGAAGCTCTATCCTACCTGGCATTCATTCAAACAGCACTTTGGACATTGTCTTGTACAGTAGACTGACTGCGTTCTACCGTGAATCTCTTGCATACTGTGTGATTCGCGTGATCACCGTTGATTTCCGGGAAACACAAAGCGAGTAAGCTCCTCAAAAGATTTCCAGTCTTACTCCAGTTTAGCGTGATGGGGGCGTCAGAAGACAAAAGGTCATGAGACCTGAGGAGGCTAGGAGAAGTGGTGCGATGGTGATGTTGACTGTAACACGTTACTGCAGCACACTGGAGTCCTGCAATTTCCCGGTTATGACAGTATCTGTAGTGTGTGGATGTGCAAGTTTTGATTTTCATTGTCTCTAGCATCCATACCTTTTTGCTTTGTTTCTTAAAAAATATTAACAAAAGAAAAGAAAAGAGTCAAGAAATAAACTTTTTAAAGAGGTGCGATGGGTCATAGGTTCATTCTTAGATGTTCAGGCCTTTTGGCCATGACAGGATAGGCTTGTTGCTTCGTCTGAGCGGGCTGACGGATTGGAAGAGGGGCTGAGGCCTCTGAGCTGGTTGTTACGTCCATCTGCTCAGGGGTTGACAGTTCCATCGCCTGGTCCTGAGGAGACTGGACACTTGGTCCTCCGCTGGGGAGGAGGGTGCTCCGGAGCCAGCAGTCCGCGCCTGAGAACTTGACTGGGCTGAAAGGACAAGGGGACGGGGGAGACGGGTGTTAGTCAATGGTAGATATCACAGGGAGGCATTTGTTACATTAAGTAAGTCTGCATATGCTTATATTTCCATTGACTAGAACACATTATTTACATGACACCATGTTCTATAATAGCTTCATTATGAGCAACACACTGTTGATAGTAGCGGTGTAACCAACACCCTAAGTCACCAGACATAGCTTCATTCTGCATGAAATACATGACAGATGATCATCAACTGGGGTCTAGATCTACATGTCATCATCACACCGCAGAACAGCTGACATACCTAAGAGGTGTTCTTGGGCTGCCCACGATCCTCCGAGGTGAGCGGATTTTTGGCTCAAATGAGAACTTTTCTTTAATGTTTTCAAGGACCGATGGAGCAACGTATGTGAAACCCTACAGGAGAATAGAGGAGACATTAGAGGGAAACTGGGTACATTAGGTGCACAGTAGTGCGCTGATCAAGACAAGGCTGTAATGTCCACATTTCAAGTTACCAGGAAGGCTTGATTGGCACTCTCACTAAGCGTCGAGTCATCCGGACTGTCGACTGGTGTCTGACTGGTGAATTTCGAGTCAAACTGACTCACGTCTTCTGCTGATTGCTGCAGAGGAGAGAAGATGAGCACAGTTGAGAAGGAGCAGAAACGTCAGTAGATGTGTCAGCTTACAAGACATGGGTCTGAAACAGGAGAAGTTCTGGGCTCAGTTACATTAACTTGTGCAGTTTAATTGAGTGGAATATTTGCTCTACTTTAACACAAAATGCAACTACTTAGGACAAAATCTGCTGAAGGAGCATCATTTCTAAACCCACTTCAGTCATTTTACAACAGAGACTTAAATTTCCCACCTAAAGCAACAACTAGCAGAGGTATCAGTTTTACATTTCCCTGTCTTCTGATACTCACCAGGAAAGGTTTGAAGGGAGGCTCCACTTTACGAGCCAGCAAATCGTCCCAGTTGATTTGTCGAAAGAAAGGATGAGCCTGTGGGATAGTGGAGATGTCTGAGACATTTGCTATCAATGCAAAAGTGCGAGTGTCAATAGAAATGAGCGTTGGGCAGATTCTGCAGGAAGGGACAAAATGTATTTCCTGAAACAAGTTAAGTTTAATTTGAAGTGTCAGTGGGGTCAATTAGAGCTTTAAAACACCTGTATATAGTATAAAAGCTTGATTTCTTTCTATATGCAGACAGACACTGGACCTTTGGGGCCGATGCATTTATTTGTGAGTAAAAGATTCAATCAAATCAATATATAAGCTGATAATCTTTATATATTTAATGAGTAAATCCACATAAGTACTTTCAGCAAAATGTACAATAAGTACCGAAAGTTAATTTAAATTGTTAGTTATTATTTATATTTATTATTCATTGACAAGTACATGCGCAGATTCAACACATACTATTTAAATCTCATCTACATATTACAAGGTATTAATAGCAACCAAATTACTACTTATGAAATATTGATCAGACAAGTTTTCACATTGTCATACATCAGCAAACATATATGCCGATACTGATCTATATCTATCTACTTTTTTATAAGTAACTTTCATCAGTAATTGATCATTTCAGTGTGGTTCATGGTACTCGTGTTCTCACCTGCACCTCAGTGGCGTCTCCTGCCCCTGCTCCCAACCGCGATGAGGCGTTTCTCTTCAGCAACTGTACAAACAGCAGCCCCATTTCAAACAAATACAACCAGACATTTACACTGAATAACGTAAGCAGAACAACAAAAGAGATGATACCCGTTTCAGGAGGTCCCGAGCTTCTTGTGTGAGGTAGGGCGGAAGACTGAGCTTGCACTTCAAGATCTTGTCAATGGTTTTTTTTCGGTTCTCGCCGGTGAACGGTGGCTACAGCCGAAGTACAAAGAAGGGGACAACTCAAACACTGCGTGATTTATTACAACCTCTTGAGTCATATTTGATATGATTTGTCGTAATAAGAGTGAAGTGGTGTTATTTGTTTGTCAAACTGACCGCGCCTGTGAGCATGTCGTACATCAGAGCACCCAGACTCCACCAGTCCACTGCTCGGTTATGCCCGCTTCTCATTAAGATCTCTGGAGCCCTGTACCAATGAAAGAGCACTTCTTCATCATGCATTTATGATAATTAATCCCAATAAGAACAGAGAAGAAGTAGTAGCTCCCTTAATCACTAGCAGGTCAGCATATTTGTATACAAACAAACTAAAGAGAATCAATGAAGATGTCAGGAAGATGACTTACATGTATTCAATGGTACCACAGAAAGTGTGTGTGACTGTACCATCATGAATGGACTCTTTACACAGCCCAAAGTCTGTCAGCTTGACATGGCCTGGCAGGAAAACAACACGTTATCAGACGCCAGAACATCTGCAGTCAATGCCAATGAGCTCAAACTAAAAGACTAACTGCTGTTTATGTAGATGGTTATATTAAGGTGCAAACCCGTTTTTAGACAAATGTCTTAATTTATACATGATTTCTAAATGTTGACACACCTTGGCTGTTTAGCATGATGTTCTCTGGCTTTAGGTCTCTGTAGATGATGCCCTTCTGGTGCAGGTGGCCCAGAGCCATGGAGATCTCTGCCAAGTAAAAACTACAGACAGAGCAGCAACAGGAAGTATGAGTACACTCAGCTACAAACTCATTTCTCACACTTAACGCTTCAAAACAAACTGCACCCCAGTGCATGATCTACTCACCAGGCAGTGTCTTCCATGAAGATGCCTTCCCTCTCCAGCTGCATGAACAGCTCTCCTCCTGCACAGATGAACACGTTAACATGCAGGTAACCATATACATACACCTCTGATGTCTCTAGTCCTGTTAATGACCTGGACCCACTCCAGACAAGTGAAAGCACAATATACTACAATGTTTTTACAATTCAGGTTATAATAGGTTTATCAACTGTTGCAAAAAAGGTACAGTTCATATCATGTGTCAGGTGTCACACTGACTCTGCATGCATTCATCTAGTGTGTGTGTCTGTGTACTGGGTGTGCACATCTCTTGTACTGACCACTCAGGTACTCCAGGATGAGGTACAGCTTCCCTCCTGTCTGAAAGGCGTAGATGAGATCAACAATGAAGGGATGCTTCACCTCCTCCAAGATGTTCCTCTCTGCCTTCGTGTGGGCTGTGTCCTTGGCGTTGCGCACAATCATAGCCTGGTTGCACCAACCAACCAAAAAAAACGTACATCACAATTACACAAGCTGTGTATAACTACCTTACAAGCCTGTTTTTCCTAAGCAAGTGAGACCAGTAATGCTTTAGTATGCAAAAAGCCGACTCATTTATGCAACTATGACACCAGCTATTACTAACTTATAGGCATCGAAAATCAACAGACTAATAAATACGTGCTCAGAGCGCCTCTGTTCCTGCTGCTCTCTACACACACCCCCGACTCCGATACAGTTTCTGTTTACTAACCACTTCTGTCAGAAAGTTAAAGAGCCGCTGCCAGCAGCAGTGTTGGCTCAGCTTAAAGTGCCGGGTCAACAGATGGAGCACCAACTGGCAGACTGTTGGTTTAAAGGTGAATTGGAACTATGCAATACAGGCTGAGCAAGTGTTACCTTTGCTGTGCCTCAAAGAAAAGTAGAGGATATTTTATTCTAGCTGTTAAAGTGTTTCTGAAATTGTCATTATAGTGCCATCTGCACATCAGTGTGCACCAATGACTCTTAGTGACAACATAAACAAACAATTCATGCGTGATCAGCATGAGGTCAATCTTTTTATAACCTTCATGTTATGGTAGGATTTTTGGATGTGCACTAAAGAGGATATTTGAGGTGGGATACTGCAACCACTGTTCTCAAGTTCCAAATCACCATTGTTGTAGATGTCCGTGTTTTTCGTTGCAACTAAATTGTAAGTTAACTCCTGCAAGGTGGCTCCAACATTCTTGATATACTGAGTGTCTCAAAAACAAACTACTGTCCGCCTGCTGGGAACTACCCAGAAACTGTCTTCAATCCTGCTGCAGGTAAATATTATCTCTTCGGAGAAGATGACTGATAAATTATGTTCACTCCTCAGCCTAAATGTAACACGATATTTGTGTGACTCCCAAAAATTTGGGGCAAGTTAAGACTGCTTCCCTAAACTGCTAGTTTCATAAATACGTGTATTGACGCTTATCCAATAGCTACCCATTTTCTTTAAATGAGTGCTGCACATAAATGGTTGCTGCTTTGCACCTTAACGATTGAAATGACTGAAACTGCAAGTCTTCAATGTGTCACTAGGGACATTTAAGCCAATCAAGCAGAAGCAACGTGAATATCAAGTGGAATCTAATGAGCTGAGGCAGAGTGTTTTAAGTGCCAAGGCTGCAGCAGAACAGCACAGATGGCAATCTACCAACTAGCAGGGAAATCTTACCCCACCGCTGGCTTCAAGGACAGACAATATTTGCAAACAGAAGCACCATAATGTTTATTTGTTTTAACGAGCATGCAATAGTGTTCACACGATGGACTGAGAGCAGCTGTAAAATCACTCTCACTACTGTGGAATGAGGAGGAAAATATAAAGTACCTTTTTTAAAACTTTCATGGCAAATATTTTTCCCGAAGCAGCGCCAACAACTTTTCGAACTTGAAAAACCTGCAATGAAAGGAAAGTTAATAATATATTTGGCTAATGAAGAGTTGGAAGGAATACGAGTCAATTCTCAAAGCAAGTACCTTTCCATAACCACCTTTCCCTAGAACCCGCAGCAGCTCAAAGCACTCTGGCCGTATGTTCTCTGTCCCCTGATTGACGTTGTCCTCCGATATCTCGATCCTCTCACAATCGTCCATGTTGCTGCACAGACACATTCAATGCGCCACGCTTGCACTTAGCATGTCATTCACAAAACTGCACATGAGCACAAAGCGCACATTCAATACTTACAACTCAAATCCACTGCACTGGTCCATTATGTCACCGATTTCTGTCTGGAAGGAGAAAGCATAAACATGATCTCAAATCACTATTTCTGTTGCCTTCTGGGCCTCAAGTAGGTTTGATGTTCTAAGTTAATTTCATTGTGTTTCAGCACAGTATGTCTGTTTAACTGCTGCAATAACAAAGCATCTATAACAAGTAGGGATGCACAGATTGATTGGCAGGACATCGGTATTGGCTGATATTGGCCTTCTTGACTCTGGCTATTGGAAAATAAAATGATATTCAACATTAGTGGCTGATGTTTATCTGTTAGTGTGTTTACAATATTAGCCAATCCAGATGCAGATTAAGAGAAGATCCAATAGGTGGTACTATAATACCAGCCACAGTCACCGGCTGGACACTACTCCAATATAAAGGGTGCACACATGGTTTGTTTTCAAATAAAAGTGAAAAAAGTTGTCAGTAGTTTGAATGTAAAACAAAAATAGGAAAAATAATAAATATTGGTTACTGGCCGATTTGTTATTGTATACATCTTTATGGGCCCAGAATTCCACAATTGGTGCATCCCTACTTAGAAACTATACAAATCAATTGTGATAAATAATCCAATGGGTGCAGTTAAATAAGGAATTAAGTTTACTAAAATCTAAACATTTACATGTGAATAAACTTTTAGATCACACTGTATTACTGCCTTATGAAATATATAAAGATTTCATAAAACACACCCCTTCTCTATATTAACTGTCTGTTTACAAGGAAGGTGTCCACATTCACATAGTAGCTGACAAAACATGCCCTGCCAGGATGCAATAGTTGCCCAATCATGCTCCAAGAACATCAACATGAGGCAAGATGATTTACAATCTACTCAAAGGTTGATTATCCAAATGCAGAGCCTTAAAATTATGTGTTTTCTGTGTGACTGAGGATAATTACTGGACATTGTAATGTTTGACTCAATATCTGTATTGCACCAATAACAGCAGGTAAACCAATGTTTAATAATAACTGTATAATAATTAATGTTATAAATCAAATACAGATCTACAGTAGTGTGGTACTGGTGCATGTAAAACTTAATGTGTACAGAGAGTAGCTTTAAGTCAACAGAGACCCACTCTGTCACAGTCTTGCCAAAATAAACTGTTGCACACTGAGCCACATTTATCACTGCAGCCCCTTTGGCCAAGTAAGGTTTTGCTTGCACAACTCTAACATGACAGCGGCGGCTTTCTAACGTGACAGTGCTATGAAAGAGTTTCGTCGCCTGTTCCCTTTGAGTAAAATATAACCCGAACTAGTGACAGCTCTGTAATGATCGTGGGCTAACAGCGGCGAGCTCGGTAGTTTGTGCTAACCCTGCCTGAAAAGGCCTGAGAGCTCCGGCTGCAGGAGCAGGCCTGCGGTGGGTGGCAGGCTACATGGCTAACAGCTATGGCTAGCTACTGTACATGGAGAGTTTCTGCTGTGACAAGTCTCACAGTTCCGCTCAGCGCTTTCCTTTAAAGTACCTCCTCATTCTCATCATCGGAGACATTTTCCTCCGGCTGGTCCAAGTCAATGTCAAACACTCCAGCCATCGCAGCGCTTCGCTCGGATCGCTCTGTCACAGACCGCAAGAATAGCAGGCGTCCCCCACCTCATGGACAAACACACACCGCCGCCATACCCGGCTACTACACTGAGCATGCGCATTGAGCGCTAACAAAAGGGGCGGTAACCAGAGAGACTTATCTTTTATTTTGTCATAAAATAATAACACACACTGTACTAATGCAAATATTTTTTTCATTTACATATCAATTTCTTAAATATTTTACACCTATTTTTTTAAAACCCTTATTAGTTCTGAAAATGAACCAACAGCCAATAAATTAATCAAAATCTGTTAGGGAGCTTGATATACGACAACTGATCAGGAATAAATATATTCATCTTTGTAAATCTAAATTAGAGTTTTTACTCTGATGGATTCTTAACTACTGCTTTTCCGATAATTATTATCATAATACAAGCTTATAGGCCTACCATAAAACTAACAGCCCACTGCTATACAGAGGTTGGACCAACTCTTTGTTTTGAAAGTCCCAAGTTCCAAGTAAGTCCCAAAATGTACAGTTAAGTCCTGAGTCAAGAAAGTCAGGTCTCAAGCATGTGACAGGTAGGCAACTTCGACTTTAATTCCAATAGTTTTACTTCACTATAATTGTTCTGCATGCCTATCCATCAATTATTTTGAGAACTTTGTAATAAAAAGAGAAATATCCTCTTGGCTAACTCTGGTGCATTTAGAGCAACGTTTATCAATGTACACTGCACCGATTAAATGAACCCTGAAAGAAATAAAATAAATAGACTATATATATATATATATATATATATATATTATTAATGGCCCAAGTCTGAAAGGACATATAATTCATTCATATAATTCATTGCATAAAAAATACTGGGGGGATTGAACTCTTTACATTAGGATTTGATTGTTTGATTTTACTGTAATAGTATACCTTCAACTTGATTACAATGTCATGACGATTTAACCAAACCTGTATCGTTTTTTTCTCAGGTGAAAACATGCATAACCGCATGTGTTTTGCAGTAGCGTCAATAAACATGTACAGCAAATTCCTAGAGGCAATTGTCTTCTTTTAAGACTGAATTGTTCGCCTGAAACAAAATAGAATAGCCATAAACATGATAAAAATAGAGACACTATATCTGATGCATGATCGCTTATTTCTGCATCATAAAAACAAAAAGAAACCCTGTAAATCATTATAATGACACACTTTCTAAAAGTATTGATAAAGTATTTCATATAATTCAACTAATAACGAGAAATTATATTTTCAGAAAGTTAATGAATGTTAAATATTTTTAGGTACTGCTTTGATAAACATTTTTTGAGAACATACCTTATTATAACGAATTACTTGGTCAGAAATGGTTTTTCAGAAAAATGCAAAATGTTCACTGACAAGGATTTTATTTTGAAAGTTTCACAAATATACGCCGGAAATGCGATTATAACGTCGAATGGCGGCAGGTTACACACATCTCAAACGCTGATTTCAACTGTCGCCGTCATGACATGTTTTGCGTGAATGTAGCGGTGAATGTGAGACTGTGTGGTGTCACAGTCTGAACAGAAAACCTGCGAGGATTCTTATGAAAGGTGTAATTCGTCAGCTGGAGGTAAAATGTCTGTAGTGACAGTTCAGCTCGGTCAGTGCGGTAACCAGGTAGGGCAGGAGCTGTTCGATATTCTCTGCAGTGATGCTCAAGCTGGACAGAGGAAAACGTACAGCCCGGCTAGCTGCGAGCGGTTCTTCCGCCAAACTTCAAATGGAGGTAAAATGCCTTTCTTTCCCCCTTTTTATGTTTTTAAATACGTTTGGCGCCTATCTTAACTTCATGCCACACAGGGCTGTTCTACATTCTTTTAAAAAAGTACTCTACCTTCAGGTTTTGGACTTATTACTATACAAAACAAGCAATTGTAAGACAGCACCTCTAATGACCTAAAACAGGGGTTCCCAAAGTGGGGACGAAAATGTCTAATATAAGTTTTAAGTGCTTACAATCTAAAACATTCTTAGTTTTGACTTAAAATGTGTTTTGAATACATAATTTTAATTATTAAAAATAGAGAGGATCAGAAAATTTTCACTAGACAATGTAGAATAATTGCCACACACCAGACAATCGTGAAAAGCCTCAACAAAAACAGTATATTGCGGAAAATTATAATGAAAGTTTAAATTCATATTCTTGTCTTTTAAACAGACCTCGTGGCGAGGGCAGTGCTGATAGACATGGAGCCGAAAGTCATCAACCAGAGTTTGACCAAAGCTGCAAAGTCTGGCATGTGGAGTTATGAGGACAGTTCATGCTTCAGCCAGAAGCAGGGCTCAGGAAACAACTGGGCTAATGGGTGAGGGGACTTTTAACTTCTGGTGATTCCCATGGTATCACAATGCAAAGACTCAGTTTGTCATGGTGATGTATGAGTGGACATGAACTTAGCAGCCAATGTCTTTCCTGGCACAGTGTTAAGTTATTAAGTGAAGCATATTGACTTAAATATTGTGTGATCAGCAACACAAATGCAAGAAAAGGAAAAACAAATGCAGTAATGTGCCTTTTGTCTCTCACTAGGTATTGTGTCCACGGTCCTCGTCACAGAGAAGCAGTGGAGGAGCTGATGAGGCGAGAGGTGGAGCGCTGCGACAGATTGGCCGGGTTCATGGCCATGATGAGTGTGGCAGGGGGGACGGGGTCCGGTATGGGTACATTTGTTACTCAGTGTCTCCGAGACATTTACCCCAAGTCCTTCATCGTCAACCACCTCACCTGGCCATACGGGACGGGAGAGGTATGGAGACTGCTGTAAGTGGGCCCTAGAAGCTCTCAGTAATGAGCAATTTAATGGTTTTTATTTTTCCTTTAACTTGTTCTTTCAGGTGATTGTCCAGAACTACAACTCTGTGCTGACGCTGGCTCATCTCTACCAGCTGTCAGACGCCATCCTGGTGCACGAGAACGACACAGTGCACCACATCTGCAACAAGCTGCTCCAGATTAAACAAATCTCCTTCGGCGATGTCAACAAGGTTATCGCTCACCAGCTTGGCAGCGTCCTGCAGCCCGCGCTCACCGCCGACTCCTATGGAGTTTACAGCAGAAATCCTCTCGGTGAGAGAGGACAAGACAAACACACACGACAGGTTCCCACATGGCTGGATTTCCTGGAATATAATCAGCCATCCTGATAATCATCAGATGCGGGAGATAGGTAGTTTATGCTGACAGTTCTTCTTCTCTTAGGCGAGTTGGTGAGCAGCCTTGCGTGCCACCCAGAGTACAAGCTGCTCAGCCTGTGTACAATCCCTCAGATGCCCAGTTCCTCTATGGCCTACAGCACGTTCAGCTGGCCTGGGCTGCTCAAACACCTGAGACAGATGCTCATCTCAAACACCAAGATGGAAGAAGGCAAGTTTTGTCAGAAATTTGTTTGCTTGCTTTTCAGTTTCAACCTTTATTACTCCCCTAGCAGTGAAGTATGTCCCAATATATCCATGTAGGCACAACGAAGCAAGACAACAAGGCTATTCAATTTTCATAAATCTACCTGTTTGTTTCAAAGTAGAAACACAAATGTAGCCCTCCAGTGTTAGTGTGCAGTCATTTGAAACAAATCACACATGTACAAAGTACTATGACACACGTATAAGAACTTGTTTGTTGGCAGGTATTGACTGGCAGGTGCGTCCACCTGAGCGGACCAGCTGTCTCACAGGATCCAGCTTTAACACCTCTCTCGCCAATCTGCTCATACTGAGGGGGAAAGACGTCTTCAGCGCAGAGACAGGTCTGAACGAGTAACATTGTAACATTCATAATGCTTCCCCATTGTGCAGAGCAAGGAGGTGAATTAAGTTGTATTTACAGGTGACTTTGGGGACGCAGCCCTCTACACCTCATGGCTCTCATCACAAGAAGCTTTCAACTTGTGGAAATCTCCAATGCCTTTCAATAAGTACGAAAAATCTGCTACACTGGTCAGCAACAGTCAGGCTTTGCTCAAACCTCTGGATAACATGGTGGGAAAAGCCTGGAATATGTTTGCGTCAAGGTGAGTTAGTCAGGAAGATTTGTACTTCTAGGATACCCTTTTATAAAAATGAAAAGAAAGTTCTCAACAACAAACGTGTGTAAAGCGGTTTATAAGCTATCCCGCAGGGAAATTTGTCTTGGGCTCTTACCCGCTGCAACACACAAGGTTTTTATGATTTATATGTGCATTGTGAAATGAAATGCAGGTTACACCCTTGAGGTTCAGGGAAAAGAAGTGTAGAGGCAGTGAATATGAGCTAAAAATGCTCTTTCGGACAATTATAATCTGACAATGCCTCCCGTTTTGTTTTGCAGGGCCTACATCCATCAGTACATCAAGTTTGGTATCTCAGAGGAGGACTTCCTGGACAGCTTTACATCTGTAGAGCAGGTCATATCCAGTTATACTCAGCTGTGCTAGCAGTGGAACAAAGTGACCAGCACCTTAACTTCTAACTTGCAGCGGAAAGAGAATAACACCACTAAAGTGGACACTGCTGCCGGTTGGACATTGGAATACGTCAACCAGGATTATTAAACAGGTTTGGTTCAGCCAAAACTGAGACAATTCTGCAACTTGCGTCTCTGCAGTTGCAGATGGGACCGAGGCAACTTTTTCCACCAGAATTACATGACAATACTTGATCAATAAATTTATATTTTTCTTAACACAGATCCCCAATGGAATATATATTCATTAAGTGACGAGTTGATTGATATGAACATTGATATTTTTAATGACAATAGCTAAAGAGGTGTGGTTGATGAGTTGTGATCACAATTAGAAATTAAGACAAAACCCCAAAGAATACTTTCATTACTTTATTGTTCACTATTTGTAAGCAATGGTATTTGTAGAATTGGAATGATGAGAATTAAATCAGACAAACCAATGTCCAAGTGCAGCGCTGATAAAATCAACATCAGCCGAGCAGCTCAAGTAAAATGCTGTAGGTCCACAACTTCAGCCAGCCTACAGAGCGATGTTGCCGCACTAGTTTTAACAGCCAACACCAGTCTGATAAGCTAGCTGAGGGGATGGGATGTCCAGGTGTTCATTACCGAGCTGGAGTTGACCAGAAACGTCAGTGGGTTTCAGGCAGAGAAATTTCCAGAACAAGGATGATGTGGGAGCCTGGATGAGCAACCATTGGCTCAATTTGCTTCCCAAAATAGAATAAAAAATAAAGTTCCAATCTCTTCACTTACCTTACAGATGATCATTTCTAAGAGGACATGAGGCATTAGCATGTCACATTTTTTCAACGGCTCTAAAACATCAAAAAAACAGTTGGTGTCAACTAATAAAATTAAAGAACAACAGACTCTGAGACTGTGAATCAAGTGCCATGATTGACAAGTTTTATGTGATCTGATCCAAGGTCCAAACCTAAATGTACAGAAATGGGACTAGTTAGCTGAGAGTACAATGTCACTATACACAATATCACTTTGTCTTGCTTCGAGTTGACTCATGTCCACACCGACCATTAGAATAGAAATACATCTGTGCATACCGTCAAAAAGATTTAATATATTTACACATGTGCAACCATCAATACCACATGTTTTACTTTGATATTGCTTGTTCCTTTTTTTCTTTTTTTAACTGACAATTCCAGAACCAAAAAAAGACTAATTAGTCTTGTTAACAGGACAAAAGCTCAGGATCATTAAACCCTGAAAAGTAAGACCATCCATAGCAGTTATCTTGGCAGCCCACTATACAAATCAAAAGCCATCCATACGATCATTACAAAATTAAATAAAAATCAAGTGTATAAGTCAACTGTATTAACAGGAAGTCAAGACTTTCCCATCTTGCATAAGGCGTAGCATCTGATTGGCACTGCCTGTACACAGTAGTCACCACAAAACTGCTGCTTTACTTCTGAGGTCAAAGACAGGGATAATTTAACATTAAAGTAACATTGTAAGATCAGCAGGGGAACCATTTGCTCTGAGCACACCTACAGAGTGAGATGAGAGGAAGACCTACAAAAAGGAGGGACTAACAGTTAACAGCACATACATCCTCAAAAGCACGCACACTGAAGAGCAGTGCCTGTTTTTGGAGCATTCAGCCTCTGAGAATAGATGAGGGTGAGGTTTGTTGTTAAGTTGTGAGTGGCCAGGGCTGAGACGAGGGCTCTCAGCAGCAGCAGCAACACAGTCACTTGGATGTTTGTACCGCTTTGTCCTGTCATCACTTGGTCTTCTCCTCAGAGTGCCTCTGCTGCTGCAGCCGCTTGCCGTAGCTCTGAGCCATAGAGTTGACGATTGAAATGACGAAGTAGCAGACCATGACCAGCACCACCTTCTCAAACACCCAGGAAAGCCAGTTCTCATCCTGAAAGCCCACAGTGAAGGTGGATGTGCTATTAATTATCCTCGTGCAGGCTTACTGTGATACTAGAGTTCATTGGCATATACATCTAGGTATGCAAGTAGCATTCAGAGATGGATGTAAACCAGACTGACCAGGATACTTGGATGATAAAATCAAACTTGTAGCACAAGAATCAGGTTATTTAAAACTGCTGTCTTTTCCTTGTTTGTCCAACAGGAGTAAGTAAGTTAAATTTTCAAATGTAAATTTATCGCTTAGTAATAATCAAATTAATTTAAATCATTCACTTCAATCCTGGACATTGCAGCACTTTAACTCTTATTTGTGGTTTGTACTGTAACTTCCCAACAATGATGTTGCATTAGCTTGTCCAGAATTGAGAAATACATTAAACTAAAATACTTTTCAGATAAAGTAGTTATATATTGCTCTTACCGCTGGTGCACTTCCTCCAGCATGGTGCAGCTTGTTCCTTTGCGCTTCCAAGTAATGACTAAAAGGCTTCTGCAGTGATGGTCCTACTTTGGGCACAGACCTAACATCCAACCCCGAATGTATCCACACAGAGGGGAAAAGAAAAGAACACAAAAGAGAAAGAGGATGAATTAATTTTTTTACCTACCTTTTAAGCACCCCTTCTTTGACATGGAGCCCAAAACTGAAGTTTCAGACTCTGAATACTTGTTTCCTAAAAGAAGCTCAGAGTTCAGGAAGTCTAAATCTTGCCCTCACTCATCCACCAGTTAACCAGCATCCTTGTAGCAGCTGCCATCTCACATGTGGGCTCTGCCTCGAAGCTTCAGGAGCAAGCAGCAAGGAAGACTGAAGCACAAACCCTTCAGCCCTCCTTTTATATTCTTGAGCTCTCTATAGGCGCTTGTGTCAGCCCCTTCCAATCAGGAAGTGAGTCGACATGATGTCATCACCTTTACCACCAGTACTGCCTTCTGGGTAAAAGACATCTAATCAGGGTGTGTTTATGTCCTTATTAGGTAGGGTGTACTAGCTCACTAAGGGGCCAATCATAAGTGGTATCTTTTTATCCATTAATGTCATGTTAAGGTAATTTTCACTGTACTGTTAGTGGCACAGTTCATGTCATGGCTGAAAAAATATACTGCATAAATATACTGTCTCTTGTATTGACTAAGCATAACAAGATAGACAATGAAATGAAACACCAAAAAATTAACTGGATATTGCTGATTTAAAATAAAACCTAGCTACATTTGACTCACCCAATATTTTTATCTCTCCCATTTTACATGCGAGTACATATTTAGACACGTAAAATCCTGAGTCAGCACTGAAGCGCCATTTAAACGTATCATAGTGAGTCAACAAGAGTTAACCGAGTTTGATGGGAAAGTACCTTTTAGTTTATTAAGGAAGTAAGGATACTCGCTAAGACCATAATCAATATCTCTATTTATCAGATTTTTTACCCCCAAATAGTGGAATTAGCCCAAAAAGTTGGTCAGGCTCTTGTCAGCACCGAAAAGCACTTTGAATGCAGATAAATACATGTAAACAATAATTTTACAATAAAAGATTAGCACTTAGTTTTAAAAATACCCGAGTTATCCTTTAAAATCAAAATGATGAAATGCTAGGAGAAAATCCAAATCATGAAAAAGTCTGATTAGACGAAACCAAGTCTGTCCGTAGTTATTTGGCTAATTTCATAAATTGATTAACATTAAAGACGTACATTTTTTAATAATTTGAACAGTTAATTTAGGCAACAAATATCTTTACATACTTATGACCAACATTGGGAATTTGTCACAGAAAGATTTTTTTTTCTTTCCTTCATTTCCTAAGTTTAGGATAATTTTTCCCATGTCAGTCATAGCTGAACGTGGTGAGTCACATCAACATGTTTAGAGGGGGCCTCTAATGCCCGACCACCAAGGCTGCAACGAGGTTTGCATGTGAGGAAAAGCCTTTGTTTGGCGAAAAATGCGGAACGCCTGTCTGTATATCCCCTCAGTCAATGTGTATTAAACACCATAACAACTAGGGGAAAGAAATGGATCCACATGATCAATTTAGACAGATGAAGACACTTACCCGATGAGTAGCACCATTTGCTCCACTATGTGCTTGCTGAAGGTAATGATGACAAACAGTTTCTGTTGGAAGAAAATCAGAGATCAAACATCTTAAAACAGTGCCTACAATAATGGAAATATATAACATACAAAAAATTCTAAACGTAATTTTATGTATGTTTAACTTAATCTAAACTTAATTATGCAATAT